>JAGFMF010011961.1:3887054-3901231 GCA_019455555.1 Galemys pyrenaicus | reverse complement strand
GGGGAAGTGGCCAGAGGGTGCACAAGGGACTGAGGTGATGGTGCACGGGTGAAATGGTGGTGGGTACTCCCTGGGGACTACAAATGATGTCAAATATAATTTAAAAAAACGGTATCACAACTGCCTGTTTTCTTGTTTCTCTTCCCACAAAACTAAGCTCTTGAGGACGGGGTCATGCCTTATTCACCAGCTACCTCTGGCACCTGGCCCTGCTGTGCTTAAAGTAAGAGCTCTGTGTCTGTTCGCTGAATGGGTAGCAAAGTTGGTAGCCAACCTGATAATTGTAAAACACACTTTGGAAATGCAAAGGGTTCCCCCTTCCTTATTTTTAATCTAAATAATGGGGGGGGTGTGGATGTAAAAGGCCAGACTTTAAAATTTGCCCTTGTGTTAGAAATGTTGGAAACATTAAAAAAAAAAAAAAAAACTAGAACACTAAAGCAAAACAATAAATTTTGCCAAGAGGGAAATAAGAATATGACATTAAAATTAGCATAGCCATTCCAGTACTTGAAAAGGCAACTATCAGAGGAATTTTTGAGGAGGCCGATAAAGGGCTTTGTTAACATGGAACTGAATAAGTACATGCACCATTCATAGAGATTTTGTTCAAATCCTTTTATTTTATGGAAACCAGCGAGTAAGCCCATTTTGGCACTTTTGTTTGTTGTTGTCTTCGTCCAAATCATGTGCTTTGAGGAAAACTATGAATTGCTTTAAACATTAACAGATGCTGGATTTAAAGAGTGATCAACTTCTAAACTGCTGATCACAACGGAAAAACTAAATACATATTCTCTGTTCTGGATCAAGTTTGAAGCTATTATACTATGAAGAGGTTTCTTATGTTTGAGAAAATGTAAACTATGTGCCATAAAAAGCACTGACTTAATGGTTGTTTGTTTCTCCTTTGTATTTGGAAGTGGCTGACGTCAACCAGCTCTTGCTAAAACGTCCCCAGCGCAGCGATAACAGCAAACAGTCATCCACGGCGTCCTATGCGCAGCCATGTTTCCAAGGCGCGCCTGGTCTCTGTTCACTTAAACTCCACGTAAAGGAAGCTGCCCCCTCCTCAGATGGAGTCGGGTCATGGTGAGAAACTGGCGAGACCCTGGGGCATCTTCAAGTAGAACCAAGACCCTCTAACCTCAGAACCTGCATATTCGCTCCAGGCAAAAGCCAACATAGCTCAAGGGAGCAGACAAGCTTATTCCAAAGGGATTGTGGGCACCCACGTAAATTGGGGGGATGCTGTGGAAGTATGCATGAGAGCAAGAGGCAGGAACAGCCCCTGAGACCATAACTCAGAGCAGCTCTGGAGAAACCAGTGTCCCTGCTGCTCTTACATCTCCCTCTGAGAACATTCCCCTGACAGGAGCAGAGAGCTGAGAACCTCTCTTGCTCTGTTTTTATTTTGTATAAACCAAATTGACTAAATGTCACCATTGTACCATGTCATTTCATCGCCTCTTCGGGCAGAAAATTGTTCTTATCAGCACTGAGTGAATCAGGTGGATTACACAGACTTGGTGAAGATGATTTTCCATGATGAAATGTTTTTGAACTAAAGAGGTGAGAGATGTAGCTCGGAGAAGAGTGTAGGGAGACTGTTAGGTTTTATTGAGTTTTCAAAACATTGTTCTATTTTCTCCTTCATATTTGGGAGCTAATACCTGTATGGGATGCAGGAGGAGGTAACAAGTCCTGATTTAAATTTTTTTCTGTGTGAAACATCAATAATTTGTTTCTGATCTCTAGTAAGACTGGAGTAAGTTATTTAGATGGCTTTGAATTATTACTGTTTTTTTCCTTTGTTTTCTATTTAAAATTGTTACTGAAGTATCACTGGTTTATATCTTTGTCAGCATTTAGGAAATATAGGATCCCCCTTTTGGTGTCGCCCCCATCCGCAAACCACTAAGGCACTCACAGTCCACCAAAGTGCCTGGTGCTCCCTCCCCACTGTGTTCTTAACTCTGCCGCTCCCCCTCTGCCTCAGGATGCTTTGGTTCTCAGGTCAGCTCCCTGAGTTCTTAATTTGGCTTTATCTGATCCTTTGGTTCCTTTATATTCCATATGCAGGCGACACCTGGTATTCATCTTTCCCCTCTGACTAACTTCTCTGAGCATAATCCCCTCCAGGTTGCTGTAAATGGCATGAATTTATCTTTTGACTGTTGAGTAGTAGTCCATGTGTAGACAGTCAAATCCCTTATCCACTCATCTGAACAAAGGCTCATTTTAAAGGGCAAGAACCCCAAGAGCAGGGCTGTTTTCAAAGGTGTAGAGGGCTAGTTTCTCTTCCTATGAAATACTCGGACCTGGTATCTATACTCCTCAAAGTGAACTGCAGGCACATCCTTGCAACCCCTGTTCAGTGACACCTTGTGAGAGACTTGAAATATGTCAAGGGGCAGTGTTTACACCACGGGGGTTGGCAGACACCTCCACCTCCCTATCACCACTGCTAAGCAGTTACCTGTTGGGCCAACATACAACAGAAGTGCTGGAGTGGAAACAGAGGTGTCTTCACAGTGCTTCCACTACACAAAATCTAGTAGTGTCCTCCCAAACAGCATATCTATAGTGCTTACTCACTTAACTTTTGGAAAGTTATGAAAGAGGATGAACCTCAATTTGCTTGGAAATGTATTTTTTAATAAATCACTAGAACAGTGTCCCCACTGAGACACTGTAACAATACAAGCAATTAGATGTCAACGTATTATACTTTGTAAACAATACTCATAAGCTCAAAATATATTCAGGGTCAAAGGTCTCTTTGAGGATGTTCATTTGGAGGTGGAAAACAGGAAAGAGACGAAAATGGAAGAAAAGAATTATTCCTCATAAGCAGTAACAGCCAGAACACTAAAATAGGAATGAATCCATCAAGATGTCACTGCTTATTGTAAAAACAGAACCAGTCGCAATCAGCCCGATGCAGCCAAGACGGACTCTTGGCCCTTAAAGGATGGGAGTGCATTCCTGCTGAGCTGCTCCTAAGGGGAGGGGCTGTTCTGTTACAACCTCAGCTCAGATTGCAGGTGAACAAAGGAGGGGTGGGAAGTGTCAGGGAGAACACTGAATGGGAGTCAAGAAATCAAAGTAAATTAATTCTCTGTTGCCAAAAGTGGCACCCAGGGGCCTCCCTGGTGGCGCAGTGGGTTAAGCAATGCACTATGAAGCAAACTGCAGCCACTGCAGCATGAGTTCGAATCCCTGGCGCCACCAGCCGGTTAGGTGACCCACATGGCCCGACAGACCTCTCCTGTCTCACCTGCTGCTCCCCTCAGCAGTGTGTTTCAGTCCATCTGCCTGTTCTGTTCCCCGCTTTGTCTCTGGTGGATTCTCTCACCACCCCCCACACCTCTGGCCTATACCCCAGATCTTGTATGCATAAATAAATAAATCTTTTTTTTTAAATGTGGCACCCAAGAGTCAAGAAGAAAAGTAGAGTTCAATTTCAGACCTCGGTGTTTCTGTCCTGATTACCAGGGCTTGCTAGTCTTGGTGAACGTTACTACCCATCTGTGGCCCATCTGTAAAATGTCACAAAAGGGATCAGTTCATCCCATAGCTGTGTCCTGAGGCTCCACAGCAAGGGCATCATCAGCTGGAAGTCACACAGAAAATGCTCCTAACTTCTCAACTCTCAGACATAGTGTGTGTGTCTGGGAGAAAATGCCACCACTCCAAATACGAAGGTCAGGGTTAAGGAGTTTGTTTTTTACTGCAGGCTTCTAGAACGCCGGGGCTGAACCATCTGTGTCTGACACAGACAATTTTACGTGAGGCAATGTACGTCATTGCACTAGGCTGCTGGGGCTGCTGTTACTAAACACCATAGGCTGGGTGGCTTAAAAAACACACATTTCTTTTTGCACAGTACTGGAGATGAGAATTTCAAGACCCAGCTAATCCGGTTTCTGGTGAAGTTTCTCTTCTTGGTTTGCACCCAGCTGCCTGATAGTGGAGACAGAAGAAAAGAGAGGAAGGGGACGAGAACTCTCTAGTAGCTCTTCTCATAGGGAAACTAATCCTGTTGGGTCAGGGCCCCAATCTTAGGGCTTCATATAAGTTCACTTACTTCCAGCCACATTGAGAACTAGGTTTCAATAATTTGGGGGGGACTCAACATCAGTTCTTAACAGCCATTGTCCACATGGGCCTAGGACAGGTCATTAATGATCTTATTATTGATTATCAGGCCTACCTTAGAATTCAGCGGAGCTTTTCCTTAGAATAAGGAAAGGGGTCAATCAGACCAAACCAGATTTCTCTTTTGTTTCCAAGATACTCAGGGCCAAGGCAAAGGGGGGAAGACAGTACGAGGAATGAGGTCCAAAGGGGGGTTGGGTAGTGTCAGCGCAAATCATGTGCAATAATTTTTACCTGGTCCCTCATCGGAGCCCCGCCTCTGCCATGCCAAAGGGACTTTTCCCTCAGGCCCAGATTCCTTCTGGGCTGGTGAGTGGAAAGTAGGCCATCCCTGCCATCAAGCCAGGGGGCTGCCCTGGGTCAGTCCCAAAAGATCTGATTACAGAAGACAGAGGGGAATTTGCCATGCCATGCAGCGCTATCCCCAGCAATGAGACAGAAATAACCCAAAGGCTAATGGGAAATTTTTAAAATTGATTAGGGATAAAATATTTTTTGCATTACCCTTATAGAGAAATTCCCCTTATAGAGTAACTTTGCAGCCCCACTGATAAGTTTGCAAGCAAGCATGGAACTGCTATGGAACATTCATAGAGAGTGTCTGCTCTGGGAGGGGCTGGGAGTCTTCACTGGACCCCTAAGCCTGAGGCCAGGTGGTTTCTCCAGCTCCCTAGTTCTCCTGAGAAGTCTGCTCATCCTTTTTGTTGTTTACTAACATGGGGCTTTGCCCACTCTCTAATTATTAGACTCCATCATTACGGAGGGTGAGTCTGCACTAGCTATTTGAACAAAAGGTAATGTTTTATAGTGACATTTTAATCAGTGGAAGTTACTGTCATAAAATCTCTGTGAGACAGTAATGATTTGCAAAACCTAATATTACATCTTTTGTAGAACTTGGCATCTGTGTATAATTGACCGATTTATTAGATGCTTGTGGTTCATTGATTTTCTAGACAGAAAAAAAATTGGATTGCCGTTTCTTCCTGCCATTTTTTTCAAATTGATCATGTTAGCTCTCATAAATACCCCTTTGTGCTCATGCTCTTACTTTACACAAAAGAAACTGTATTATATACAATGTGGTGTCCTTGGCCTTGGAATTAGAATCAGTGTTTTATTTCTTTTTTTTTTTCCTGCAGAAGATCTTTTTTGTTTGTTTGCTGCAAAGCTTTTGGAGACAGTTTTATTCACAGGAATTGTCCTTACAAAGAACTGCTTAGTTTCTGAATATATATCACATCAGTCTAGCATTACCCCTATAAAGAGAAAGTTTCTGAAAGCTACTCTGCTTGATTTATAAACAAATAGATATTTATTGGCAGTTAATTTCAGGATCATTGCCAAACAAAGATGACTTTCAGAAAAGTTTTCTGGATGCTATGCTATTTCTGTTAATAAAATGTATCTGATTTGAATAGAAGTTTTATTTTAAAAGTCATAGTGTTGAAATCCAAGATTACAAAGTGATTAAGAGCTAATAGTTGTTCTGTTCCCTCACACAGAATGTGATGTGACATATGGGATGAAGAAGAGCCATGTTTGATATATATAAGGTGAGGGTTAGTGACTTTTTTTGAATTTATGAATAAAACTAAAAGAAAACAAAGGTAAGGAGAAAACAGAACAGAGAGAGTACTTCTGAATGCTATGAGGTCAGCATAATCCTAACACCTAAACCAGACAAAGCCATTACATGAAAGAAAATATCTCTCAGGAACACTGCTGCAAAGTCCCTCTGTAAAATATTAGCAAATTGAATCACTATAAGCCATGATTAAGTAGGATCTATTTCAGGTACGCAAGGTTTAATTGGAAATCAATTACCGTAACCTACCGTGAAACAATATAAAGAAAAAAGTTATATCACTAGGTAAAGATAAAGCATTTCAAAAATTACACTATGCCTTTATGATAAAAAACATAACACATAACAAACTAGGAACTGGCAAACCACGTGTACTAAACCTCTATCACTAACATCTCAATGGTGAGAAACTAGATGTTTTTCTTCTAATATCAAGAATAAGGCAAAGATACCTACTCTCATCAACCCTTTTCAACATCATACTGAAAGTCTAAAAGCAGTAAGACAAAAAAAAGAAAATAAAAGGTACATAGACTGGGAGGAAGAAGCAAAACTGTCTTTATTCACAGATGATATGTTTATATAGGTGATTTCAAAGACTCAATGATGTAAAACACCTCATGCAACTAACAAGGAATTATAGCAAGATGGCAAGATTCAAGATTAATACATAAAAATTAATTGCTTTCTTACATACCAGTGATAAATTACTGGAGTACAAAAAATTAAGAGCACAATATTACTTATATGAGCTTCAAAAAATTAAATACAGGTATAAATCTAACAAATATGTAGAAGATCTGTGCAAGGAAAACAATGTACCTCTGATGAAAGAAGTCAAAGGAGATATAAACAAATAGAAAGATATTTCACATAGGGATATTTGAATAGGGATGATTTAATTTTGCTAAGATGTCAATTCTACCCAACATAATCTCTATATCTAATGCAATGCCAATCAAAATCCCAGAAAGTAATTCTTTATTTTTTTTTCACATTCACAAACTGGTTCTAAAGTCTATATGGAAAAGCAAAGATCATCCAACACAGTATTGAAGGTAAAGAACAAAGGCAGAAGCCTTATCCTACACAATTTCAAAACTTACTATCAAACTATAGTAATTAAAACAGTATGGTAGTATGGGCAAAATAATAAATATATGGACATATGGAATGGAATATAAGTTTTCTCAACTATTCAAAAGTAGGGCATTCCTATGAGTCCTTTCATATGCTGAAATGGCATAAATTAAAGCAATTACTATTAATTTATCAAAAAATTAGCACTCCATGGGCCTCCCTGGGAGGGAGGGGGCACAAGGGGTTAAGCTCCACACTATGAAGCATTGCAGCCACTACAGCAAGAGTTTGATCCCCGGCCAGAGAGGTGACCCACATGGCTCAGCAGACCTCTCCTTCCTTGCCCACTGCTCACTCTAGCAGTATATTTCATTAGATCCGCCTGCTCTGCTCCCCACTCTGTCTCTGGTGAATCCTCTCACCCCCTGCCTCTCACCTGTGCCCCAATTCTTATATGCATAAGTAAATTAATCTTTAAAAAATTAGTATTCCAACACTCAAAAAAAAATAACAAACCACATCACACCAAATAACACATAAAACTTAAAATCATATTAACATAATACAAGCATGTCATGAAAAATTATTCTGAAATAAAAAGGAAATGAACTATCAAGCTATGAAAAGACATGGAGGAGACCGTTAAGTGAGACATACTGTTAAGTGAAAGAAGTCAGTCAGAAAAAGCTCCCCACTGCATGATTCCACCATGTATGATGTCTGAATGCAGGGAAACCAGAGACAGCAAAATGATCACTGGTGGCCAAGGTCTTTGGGATGGGGTGGGAGGGATGATACAGGCAGAACCCAGGGGACTTTTAGGGCTGTGAAATTATGCTGCATGATAATGTAAGGGCAGATGTGTCACTATGCATTGGATAAAACCCCCAGAATGTAGAATGCAGAGTGAATCTTAATGTCAACTGTGGACTTCAGTTAGTAATAATGTGTCAATATCCACTCATCCATCCGTACAAACGTAACACAGTGATGTACGATGATGATAATAATAGAGGAAAACTGTGGGTAGAGGGACATATGGCAACTGTATTTCATGCTCAGGTTTCTTGTAGGCTTACAACTGTTTGAAAAATTAAAGTCTATTAATTAAGACAAGAATTAAAATCTCAAAATTTTTGAAAAGTGGAAAGGGGAGAAAGAGCAACATAAACTTTTGGACAAAAAGGGATGCTTTAGCATGAAACAAAAGGGGATCTAAGTGCATGAAAATACAAGGAATACTTACATTTTGTAGTACATTGGATCAAAAGAAAAGCATAGGAGAAGAGGCAGTCAGAAAGAAAAAGAACATAGTAGAGAAATAGGAACAATCACAAGGCAAAATAAATGAGCATTCTAAAGTGTCAGAGCACAAGTGAAAGCACTGACAACTCTTGAACCCCCTCCCCCACTGAGGCTGTGTGTGCAAGCTGTGGCACAGCCCACTCCACAGATGTCCCGTAAAGCCAACTGCAGCAGCCCTCTCAGCTCAGGGGATCTCTGGGTTTGTGCCCTGAGCTCAGTGGCATATATGAGAACGTAGAGGGCTCTGGAGCTGGGCAGAGAAGGTTGCAAGCGTGGATTCCCTAGTACTAGAGGGTGACTCAGGGCAGCGCCTGACCTCTCAAAGACTGGACACAGAAACCAGTGGCCATGGCTTGGGTGTGCCCCGGCTTCCTGGTCTCACTGCTTACATCATATTCCCACTCTGGCCCATCCTGATGAGGCTATGAAAATGAAACGAGAAAATAAAAGAAGAGGCTGATACTTTCTGATCTCTGCTCTGTTGCTCATCACCCACCATAGCTATTCTCTCTGTTTGGCCCCTCTGGATTGTTATCTCTTTTGGACAAGATGGCTGCCTTTTAGGTCTGTCTGTCTCATCTTTTCACAGGATGCATTTTCTGTTCCCTGCCCAGGTTCTGGGTTTACAAATTCGAGCCAAGTCTCAGCAAGTCAGCGCTGTGTGCTTGGAGAGGCAGAACGACACCTGTGTCTCAACAGCAATGCCAACATGGCTTCTCAGGCCTAGGGGGTGAGGATAAGGTGATTTGAAAACAACCAAAAAAAGGACACTGCACATCCTTTATGTAGTAGCCATGTGGAGGATGAATCCAAATGAAAATATAAGTATATTTTAAAATATAGTGGGGGTGCCTCCCTGGTGGCACAAGGGGTTAAGTCTCAGCACTATGAAGCTCCTCATTCAAGCTCCTCAGCACAAGTTCGATCCCCGGCCAGGGAGGGTACCCACATGGCGCAGCAGACCTCTCTTGCCTCCCCACTACTTCCCTCAGCAGTGTATTTCAGTTGATCTGCCTGTTCTGCTCCCTACTCTCTCTATGGTGAATCCTCTCACCTCCCACAACTCTGGCTGTACCCCAGCTCTTGTGTGTATAAATAAATACATCTTTTAAAAAAAATTTTAAAAATAGGGGAGTGTAGGTGGAGACCAGCAGGCAATTCGCTGGGTTGTCTTATAGATAATGCATATTGAACAGCCTCCTGAATCAAAGGCAAGTGGGGAGTAGAAGGTTCCTTAGACTCTCTGACGCTGGTTCCAGGGGCACAGGCAGGAAGAGCAATTTTGCACCTGCTTTTTCACAGCCTAGTGACTGGGCAGAATCTTAAGGCCAATAACAGTAAAAAAATGGCAACAATACATTTGAAACCCAGAAACTGAATCACTCAACAATCCAGGAAAAAAAATCAGAAAGAGAAAAGTGGTAGAGCAAAAACTCACCCACCACTGGGGAAGTCATATAGAAGATTTTCTTTAAATATAGAGATTTGGGAGAAGGGAAAACTTTTGGTCAAAAACAGAAAGGAAATAAAGATGAATAAAAAGGGAAAACACTGAGGAGAAACAGAATTTCCAAGGCTTCAGGAAGTGAATGGGTCCTATTTCTGAAAATCTAGAAATTGCACAATTGTTCTTTGGAATTAGTACAGGATTAAATTAGAGATGTTAAGATAAGAGAACATCTAGGAGTGACTAATTTCTTTATAAATAAAATAAGTATTTGCTCTGTTAAGAAAGAAAAGAAAAAAAAATTCAAGATTTTTCATATTTGGAAAATATACTTAAGGCACAAAAACATATTTCAATATTTACTAAGATCCAATTAATTCAATTCATAAGAGAAGACACACCTAATTCTGAAAAGTTAGATTTATATCTTGTAATATGTGTAATATTGTGGGGTTTATAAACAGCAAGTCAGTGAAGTTACTCCACTCTCATTTTACTTACCAATAATGGTGGTTGTTGATGCTGTGTTCTTTTTTTTTTTTTCCTTTTTAAAGGAGTGAGAGGATTCACCAGAGACAGAGTAGGGAGCAGAACAGGTAGGCTGAGTGAAATACACTACTGAGGGGAGCAGCAGGTGAGACAAGAGAGGTCTGCTGCGCTGTGTGGGTCCCCTCCCTGGCTGGGGATCGAACTCATGCTGCAGTGGTTAAGGATAGCTTGACAGTGCTGAGACATAAGCCTTCACCAGGGAGGCCCTGATGCTGTTTTCTCAAGAAAACAGATAAAGGGTCTGATGTAGATACTCTACTATATTGAGTGTAAGAGTCTCTGTTCATGTTACAGGAAGTCTTAACATCTAAATAAGATACTTTGAAGAGAAACTTTTTGAGTAATCACATTTTATTAGCCTAACTAATCCCCACACTTCTCCCTGCAGTTCCCCTAAGGCCCTGATATTGGGCTTCAAATCCTGGCTCTATCCCTTATTTGCTAAGGGACCTCAGGCAAATTCCTATTCTCTGTGATTATTTTTTTCATCCATAACACAGGCTATTAATAGCACCTACACTGGAAGATTGTGGAGACCAAAAGAACTAGAAGAGACAACTCCTCAGAACAGTAAAAGTAGTGTCTCCTGCTGCAGTGCATCATGGGTTTAACAACGTAAGCAGTAGCCCCTCCCCTGTACTCTATCTAGTGTCTAGGGGGGCTGCTTAGAGGTCCAGATTTTCTCCCATGCATAGCAGAACATATACACTTCTGCCAGGAAGAAGTCCACAGGTCCCCAAAGCAGATTGTGAGGTGAAGCCTTTCCCACTGAGGCGTCAGTGGTTCTGTGGTTATAGAGGTGAATCTCAGGGGGACTATGGGAGCCCCGGGGGTTAAGGCTGCAGGGCAGACAGCTTCCCAGCCTTGAGAATGCAGAAACTAAACTAGAAATGGTTTGTGGAGTTACCTGAAGACAAGTCCCCTGTCCTGGCTTTTATTTTTGAATGTAAAATAGAGTCAATTATTAAAGTTTACATTTTATTTTGAAAATAAGATAATGGAGAGATTGTGACAGAGGAAGGAGACACAGGGATCCTACTTGGGAGTGAGAAAGAAGATAAAGGACGCAAGAGTGGTTAATGGTGGTCAGGGACAGGACTGAGATTTAACCTGGAGCAGCTGTAAGAGGGTGTAGAACCTCCTAAGAGTGAGACGCCACTTCTGGCACCAGTCCCCTGCCCAAGGCGACACTAAAACTGTTTCCAAATTGTCCGTGTGAAGTCATGGACAACTGCAATGTTAAGAGGAGGCAGGACGAGCCCCAGAGCAGAGGCGTTTCCCAAACGTTCAATCTCTGAGAGCCTCCAACGATCCTGGCTGGCAGCGGGGAAGAGAGTGGGAAACAGAATTGGGTACAAATAGTAACAGCTATTAACTTTCAGAGTAAGATTTAATATAATTTTTGGAATAATAAATGTAATGATATGTTTCATGTCTTAGCCCTTGGCACAGGAGCAGAGATATCAATCATACAAAAAGGAAATTCAACAGGAATCCTATCAGTCATTGAAATACATGAACACAGTCCCAAATCCATTAACATGAACATTCACTCTGGTTTAGCATTATAAACAACTATTGAAATAGATGAGTTTGAGTTTTAATTCCTATTATTCTATCCTTTTTCTAGTGGATGTTCTAATGGGCCTTGGGTTAAGAAAGGAGGGAAACCAAGGATGAAATTGACTGGCAACAGAACAAGACAACTGGCCAAATGGCACACCAACATCTAAATTATTGGGAGCAGGCCAACATTAAGATGCTCTCACGCCAGCTTTACTTGACTTCCAATGGGTCTATTGGCAACTTAGCCATAGTTTTACCTCTGAATGGGCTTGTGTGTTTTTTTCTTTGTTTTTTTTAAATTAAGGATCCTTTTTTAACTAATGTTATTTTAATAGTGATGTACTATTGACACAAGATCCTCAAACACAACTTTAACTTGGAGTAAAGAGTTTTGTGTCTCAGTGGAAAATGAAATTTTGGGCCCTTTGAATTGATGTAAATGTGTGGTGGCTCATCATCAAGAAACCTGACTGGTTCATATTTGGCACAGACAAAGATTATATTTTTTGTTATAATCTGGTAGGGAAGGTGCTGTGGACTATCCATCACATTTCACTGTAAAAGTCAAGAGAAAAAAATCTGACTAAGAGAAAGACTGTTAGTGTACATATGACAGATCATTTTCATGTTAGTATGTTAAATATCTAACTATAGTCGTTACTCTTTTTAATAGCTATTTGCTCATTTTCAAACAGAATTTCCCCCAAGTAAGAAATTTTTCATATCAATGCTTAATATTTAGCATTGGTTACTTTCCTTATAATTCTTCATCAACTAAGATTATTAAATAGAAAAAATGATTATAAAATCTAGAGGAAGGTTTATTTCTTGAGAGAAGGCAGTGTTCTTAGTCACTGAATAATATGTGTAATAAATCATTTTTGAGAGATTAAAAAAATGCTCATTATTAAGTTGTTTGTAAGAAAATAACGCCATGACGCATGCAGGAGAAAATAAAATATCTGATTTATGCCAAGTGAGCGCTTGGTCCACATTTTCAACAACATATACACTATGTCAGAACTTAATGGGATATTGTGGGGGCAAAGAAGACTTTCCCCAGCATTAGCTTAATTAATACTTCTCTGTGTATGGAGAGGCAAGCTATTTCATTAGAAGAATTTTTCTGAGGAAAAGGACTTTCTGACTTGGCTTTGGCTGGGGTCACTGGAGAGCCGAATATTTGCCTCGTTCCTAAGTCTAAGTTTGTTGGCATGAACTGGTTTGTGCTGGCCTGCGAGGTCTCTGTCAGAGCTGGGCATGAGGGAGAAGCCTGGGAGGTGAAGCAGGGTGGGAGTGGCTCAACACAAGGCTGTCCAGACTGTGTGGGTCCTCAGAGGAGGTTTTTTCTGAAGTGAAGATAAGTGAGCAGTCTAGCCGGGCTGGCCCCGTTGTGCCTCTGCTCTGTCGGCATAAAGACAGAAAGTCCTCGTTATCTGAGAATAATTGGTCCCAGAAGAGAGTCACAGGAAAGTGAATCTGCACAAAATGGGAACCAGCATTTAATGGTCAATAGAACTACAACAACAAAAAAGAATGTTTGATTAGGGTCTTCTCTTTAAAATGAAGCCAAAATTTTTCAAATATCAAATTAGTTTGATATTACATTGAACGTTTCAGACTACCATCAAATCTATGTGATAAAGGAGAAATTAAATATTGCTTGTTTGGGGAGATAAGTATTTTTTCCCAACATTATCTGTTAATGGGCCTGGGTTCCAGATCTGCCTTTTTTACTTGCTGTGTGAGACTGAGAAAGTTACTTAACTTCACTGTGCCTCACCCTTGCTTTTTTTGCTTAAACAACAGAAATTTATTTTTTCATCATCGTGGAGACTGGAAGTATCAAGGTATCAACCAGGTCAGTTTTTCCCGAGGCCTTGCTCTGTGGCTTCTTGTGACCACGTTCTTTTCACCCTCTCTGAGTTACCTGCATCTTAGCCTCCAGTTCTGATAAGGATGCTAGTCATATCGGATTAGAAACCAACCTAACGATCTCATTTCCACTTAGTTACTTCTGTGAAGACCTTATTTCCAAACACAGTCACATTCTGAGATACTGAAGTTTAGGGCTTTATCATATGAATTTGAGGAGAGCACAATTCAACTCATTCTCTAAGCTGGGTAAAGAATTCAACTTTAAAATTGGGTTGTTGTTTTTGTTTGTTTGTTGTTGTTTTTTCAGAATTTCAAAGGCATTGATTTTCTTGTAGTTTCCAGTCTTACCATTTTAAAGGTTATACTGTTAATTTTGATTACAGATCATTTGTATATGACTTAATCTATCTGGAAGCTCTAAGATTTCTTTCTCCCCAGCATTTTGAAATTTCATAGTCGTATACATCCATTTAAACCATTGGACTTAGCCCTTGACTGGCTTTTTCTTTTTTTTTTTTTTTAAAGATTTATTTATTTATGCATACAAGAACTGGGGTACAGGCCAGAGGTGTGGGGGGGGGGTGAGAGGATTCACCACAGAGA
>JAGFMF010011961.1:3740596-3867707 GCA_019455555.1 Galemys pyrenaicus | reverse complement strand
TGCTGCTATAAACATAGGGGTGCAGGTATTCTTTTGAATCAGTGTATTTGAGTCTTTTGGGTATATTCCTAGGAGTGGGATTGCTGGATCCTATGGAAGGTCCATTCTTAGTAGACTGAGGAACTGCCATACTGCTTTCCATAACGGTTGGACCAGTTTGCATTCCCACCAGCAGAGTAAGAGAACAAAAACAGACACACAGACCAATGGAATAGAATAGAAAGTCCAGAAACAAACCCCAAAGAAAAGCTTATGAACAACTAATCTTTGACAAAGGAGCAAAGAACATGCAATGGAATAAATACAGCTTTTTCAATAAGTGGTGCAGGGCAAACTGGACTGCTACATGCAAAAGAATGAAACTAGAATACTGCTTTTCACCATACACAAAAATCAACTCAAAATGGATTAAGGACTTAGACATAAGACCTGAAACCATAAAATATATTGTCCTCTCCTTTCTACCAATGTGAGAACAGACTCTGTCATTCATCTTCTTGGTTTGTTGCTAAAACAGAGCTGGGGTCCTGCACGAATAACCAGGCTGCCTGTGTCCAAAAAGGTCATTTTTATTTAATTCTAAAAGTTCTGTTGAAAGTTACTTTTCAAAAGAGTTGGGTAACTGATTTTTTATCCCAAACTCTTACTAAAAAGAAAAATTACCATGATATTCAGCCCAGCTAAGGCTGCCTTTGTTAAGAATAAAGTTCTTATAAAAGACTTTACATGTGGCCATCTTGATATTTTTCTTGGCCTTCAAAATAGTGGATTTAATTAGATCATGTTCTTCAGATAGATGAGAAAAACAAAATAGCCAAGATTCATAGTGTTACTGGCCACAACCAGAAAGAGTGGATCCTTTGCCCACTCCTTCCCCTGTAGGGAAAGAATTCACCAGAGAGCACTAAGTGTAGTTGAACCAAGAGGGGCTTTATTGGAGACTCATGCATGAGAGAACCAGGGCTGGAAAGGAGAGCTTAGCCTGGATTTTGGGAGGTAGGAAGGGTAGTTGGGAGATATTTAAAAGGTAGGTCTGTGGGGTGGGGAGAGAAGGTCAATGCCATGACTTGTTCTGGACTGGGTTACGCCCAGGCATGTGCACAGGAGTTACATTCCAAATGTGTTCCCGGTTCTCAGCCTTCTCCTCCAGGTAATTGCAAGATAATCATTAGTTAGGATCTAAGGCTTTTTATCTATCACAGATAGCACTATGAAGCTATCCACAGCCACTGCAGCACCAGTTCGAACCCTGGCTAGGGAGGTGACCCACATGGCACAGCAGACCTCTCTTGTCTCGCCTGTTGCTCCCCTCAGCGGTGGATTTCAGTAGATCTGCCCCTTCTGTTTCCCACTCTGTCTCTGGTGACTCCTCTGGCCTGTGCCCCAGTTCTTATATGCATAAATAAATCAATCCTTAAAAAAAGTGAAATGCTATTTATATTAGCTCCCAGGTTGTTTTGTTTTGGTTTTTTTTTTTTTTTTTTGCTTCTTTCCTGTAAGTTTCGGTAGGTGGATATGAAGTAAATCTGTTTTATGTCCGTTAAATTCAATCTCCAGTCTATGAATGTAACCTCAAAGGGTAGAGGAAAAGATTTTCTTTCCTTACACTATGATCTCTAGTTCATGTCTAGTATCTCCAAATTTCTTGAGTTTTTTTCCCCTCAACATTTTCACTGTGTCCAAAACAATTATGAGAGGGTAGGGGAAATGGAAGGAAATAGAGAAAGAAGGGAGGGGAAAAGTGAGGGAGGGAGGGAAGGAGGATTTGGTACAAGAGATATTTACGTTTAATATGTAGCTGTTACAAGATTGAAACTAGAGGAATAAATATTTTTGGCTCCCTAACACCTTAATTTATTTTTTAAATTAAGACATCTTGTAGAAATCCTAAAGCTATTTAGATGCTAATCATGACTATTTACTTGATAGATTTGGAAAAATTCAGATTATTTTGACTAAGTTCTCAAGTCATTGGACATGATTGCTCAATTATATAGTTATTATTATTGCACATTATTGTTCAATGAAAATTTCTTATTCATTAGAAATCATTGATCTATACACATTTGAATGTGCTTATTGATACTTTAAATAAACATCTCATGAAAACTAATATGATCTTTGGTTAAGGCATGGAAGCAATCAGTAAACTTGTCATCAACTACTATTTTTTTCATTTAAATATAGATTTCCTTTACCTGCTTCAGTGATGGGACAGAGTGGCCAAGAGCAGGTCTGTACACAGTAGAATTATCTGACATTCTATGTGGAGATGGACCGCCTGTGTGATCTCACCAGGGCTGTATTATGACTTGGGAGACATAGTTGATTCATGTAGTGTCTTTGCATCCAAGTCTTGTTGCACTGAAATTGGGTAAGTATTGTAAGTTAATCAAAGCTGAGTCCTTCTCTCTTAGCTGAGGTGAAGAAAAGTGAGTGTATTGTCAATTCTTACTAATGAAAACAAAATAAACAGTGTTTGCTGATAATCACTGGCTCATGAACTAAATCATTTTGGGGAATTGCCTGTGGCTCCAAGGCATCTTCGAGGCATAATGTATTTGTTGAAAGTTAGGAGCCAAGAGTGTTTTAAGATTTTTGAAAGTCAAATATCGAAATAAATAATTTTACCCCTAAACTTCTAGCTCCATGAAGAACTTAATATTTGATGATGGAGGTCCTACTATGTGCTAGAAGCTTTCTAGTTGGTTATTTTATTTTCACTCAGTTATGACAGTAACTTTGGGTTCTTGCCTTAACACCACACTGTTTTCCACTCCCAATGATGGCAGAGACCTGAAGACATATTTAAAAAATAAAAATCATGTTGAGAGTTTCAGTTTGTTTTTTTTGTGTGTGTGGTGATGGTCTCATTTGATGGTCCATAAATAGAAGAATCAGAAGAAGCTTTTATTTTTTAATATGTGAATGTTTTCTTTATTAAAACAATTGGTGCAAATAAAATGCTGTCAAAACAAATGATTTTTGCCCCAAAAAGTACCTACTTATTACCTTGTTTCAGAGCTGGAAAAATTATAGAAACTGCATAATTATTATTTTGAAGTCAAAGAAATGTATGCAAGTTCCCAAGTGTTACAAGCCTCTGATTTTTATCTCTAAATATTTTAAGGATTTAACATTAACATTAAAAAGGTTTTTCAAATGTCATATTTAAGTACTTTCTCCCCAAGGTCTACATCATCCTTTTACTAATTTACCAATCTGATGGCTTCAGGCCAAAATAAACTCTTTAGCAAAATTATACTTGTGTGTTTACCATGATGCAGTTATTTAAACACTTGGATTCCAGGAAATGGAGTTTTAGAACATGTTTAGGTAAATACTTTTTAACATTATCCAAATGGCATTGGGAACCTGATACAGAAAATTACCCATAGCTTCTGTTACAAGGCCAATGTCCATTTCAGCAGAACAATATTGCACCAATTTCTCCCGAACAACTCTTATTTGAGTCATCTCAATTTTGTACTACTCTGTAGAAATGTTAGATCAACATGACTAATGAATATCCAGCTAGTTCCCAGGGACAAAAATAGCATAACTAAACTCCAAACACTAGATTCAGTAGTAGGATACCTGTGTTTGAATGACAGCTTTTAGTGATCACTGAGATTCAGTGCATGATGGGAAAATAAGACCCATTTTACAGAATGCTTCACTGTCATCATCCACGTGAAAACTGTTCATATATAGACCTTCAAAACTGACAAGCTTTACTGGGATGAGGGTGCCCTCTGATCCAATGAAAGTCAGCTGAGCAACAGACAAGTGATGGGTCAAAGCTCATTCTTTGCCTTTGCCCCATCAGCTGGGATTCTGCCTTTCCTCAAAATAAATCAGAGCCTTTCCACTCCTAAGTAGCTACCAACACTCCGCCTGTCCCTGCAGTCCATTTGTGTGCTGCCATTGCCACCGAGCCACAGGCTGGCAGCCACAAGCACCCCGAATAATACAATGGATCTTTTGTGAGTAATGCCATCTATGTGCTCAACTACAAACAACTGCTTAAAGAAATCACAGAATATACACTCGATGGAATACTATGCAGCTCTTAAAAAGATGAGACAGTGCCTAAGGGAACAAAATGGATGGAACTTAAGGTGATTATGCAAAGTAAAATAAACCAGAAAGTGAAAGGTAGTGACCAAATGGTTTCAATCATCTGTGGACTATCAACAAGCCAAGAAAACAAACTGGTAAAAGCACAGCAAAAATAATTCTTAAACTTTGAAGAATATACTCTTTACCAGAGGAAACAGGGGTGGAGGGAGGAAGGGATGGGGGTAGGACAGTAGAGAACAAGTGACGCATGCGTACCTATGCAGGGGTAAAATTGTATGCCAAAAATTATATAGTTATGTAAATGAAAAATTACTAAAATGAAGGGGGAAAGGCCATTTAAAAACATACATGCTCCATTTTCAACTATAATGCAGATTTGGAAGACTGAGTAAAATAGGGGACCTGGGGGACCAGTGGCAGGCAGGCACTGGAGCTGAGTGATGAGAACCCCTCCCCACGGAATACATCTGGAATTTATTGAGGTAGCAATAACCATAACTACAGTTTAGCATCTCTTTCGTCTCTCCTCGTCATTCACAACACATTCACCGTCACTCTCATCCTCTGCTGACCCTCTAAAGAAGGTTCTGAGCCCACAGGGTGTGGGGGTACATCCCCTGGTAAAGACAGTTTCAGCCAAGTATGTGCTCCTGGGACCTCATCCTATTCTGTACTTCAATCTGCTGGCAGAGGAGGAAATTAACTTGGGAGGGGGCGGTTACATGTAACCGGTTACATGAGGAAGTGGCAGTTACATGTAACAGGAGTACTAGATCACTCCATAAGCAGACACAGGCAAGCCAGGCACTTTATGAGAAATTTCAAGTAACTGTGACTCAACTCTTAGAGCTTTGAGTAGCGGGAACTAGAAAGTTTATTTCCAGTTACTTTATCAACACTACTACCACATGTCCTGTAAACAAGCAAAAGAATACTTTAGGCCCTCTGAGTTAAATACTGGGGGGGGGGGGGGGGAATGACCTAAACAATTNGGGGGGGGGGGGGGGGGGGGGGGGAATGACCTAAACAATGAATCCAGGGCCACTTTCCAGGACACAGGTCTGTGACCTAACTGCAAACACTGTTCAGAAGTAGGGTACCTCTGGGCTTGAATGGAAATTTTTGTTCATAACTGAAATTCTTTGCCATAATCGGGAAGTGATACTCATTGTAGAGAACTGCTCGAAGCACCGCCATCTGTGGAAAAGTCTTCAGCTGCTCACAGCTAAGACAGTCTGCTTGACAGGGAGCAAAAGGACCCACAGTGGCGCCGGCTGGAGCCAATGAACTTAGCACCGGATAAATGAGCCACTGAAGTGAGCTGTGTGCCAGTGAAGCAAGTGTCTTTGGTCCTCCAGCTGACTGGGGCAACTTCTCTAGATCATCGTTGGCTTTCTCTGGCTCTTTCAGCCTGATGACCTATTCTTGATAAATAATCCCCAGTCACATCTTTGTGCTCTGGGACTCTGGTTAATACTTCTTTTAGAGACCGTGGGCCACATAACCTGAACCTGTGCTTTCTGGAGTCCTGGGCTTGGGCTCAGTAGGGCCCTCAGGATCCTAAGTGGATGATGTCTCTGATGCCCAGACGTCCTTGCTGGAAAGCAATGGGCAACGTTAAGCTGATAATAACAGATTTTTTTTTTTAAGATTTTACTTACTTATCATACGAGAGTTGAAGTACAGGCCAGAGGTGTAGGGAATGAGAGGGGAGAAGAACAGGCAGACCGAGTGGAATACACTGCTCAGGGGAGCAGCAGGTGAGGCAAGAAAGATCTGCTGCGCCATGTGGGTCCCCTTCCTGGCCAGGGATCGAACACACTCTGCAGTAGTTGTGGAAGCCCCACAGCAAGGTGCTCAACCCCTTGTGCCACTAGGGAAGGCCAACAGATGGTTTCTATCTTGCTGAAAACTATAGCATAGAAATAAATGCGAATACAAAAGACAGCTGCCGCCATGCTTCTTTGATAAATCTACTTGCGTTCTTATCACCTGGGGGGCTGATGTCACAGCTCATGCTCTAATGTCTTCAGCTCTGTTCTTGCCCCCTGGCTGGTTGTTTCTCTGTCATGCCCTGACCCAGTTTTCGTCACAGTGTGCTCTGACTGCACTCAGGGCCCTCTTGCCCTGGATTTTTCACCCAGAAACCATTTTTAGAACTCTTCTAGAATGTGCACTGGAGAAGTCATTGTGTTCAGCACAATAACATTTCTGAAGTATGGATTAAAATATTCACTAAGCAATGTAAAGATCAGACAGGCAAGTGGAAATTCTGAACATATGTCTTAGTAGAGTTTCTCGCATGGTGTGTCTATATAGATACCGATACATTCTGATGTTCCATGGGCTGAAGTTGAGAGTCTATATGTGTAAATGTGTATTATATATTCTGATGTTATATACATATTCATGAGACTCGAGGGAGATTATGATTTTCTTGAATTCTTGATCTGCATAACAGGGTTTAACACCTCGAAGGCACCAAGAGATTAATTAGAATAACATGGATACCCCAGGTGGTTGGATGCTACATTTTCTTCTGAACAGAATTAAAAATACAACAAATTTGTAAAGACATGAGACAGTCAAACAAGAAAAGTCATGTTCACTGAATGTTCTCTCCTCTCTCCTAATCTTTGACAATTGCTACAGAATCCTGGGCTCTAGGAAATGACATGTTCCCTTGGCTGTGACCCCACCTCCTTTCTCTACTTATCCCTGGCAGAAGTGAAGAAATATACTCTTGAGAAAGTTCCTGAAAACCAACAGGCCAGATGTCAGTCAGTCTATAACAGACCCTAGAAACTAACAATTTGGAGACAGAGCAGGCGAGGAACTCTCAGGATTTTCTTCCTGTTCTCTAGAACCCAGGGAGAGTTAAGCGGCCACTTGATGTCACCAGTTATGCCCAGATCAGCTGCAGATAGTGTGGTAGAACTGGCCCCAAATAGAAAGCAGTAGTTCATACCCGAGTCCAGGCCAGCCAGTAAGGGGTGCATGGCCCAGTCTGTGCTCCAAAATAGCGGAGGCAATAAAGCACATGTTTTAGAGGAAGATTAACCCAAATTGATTCACCACTTCCTAACTGGCTGACATGACCTTGGCCAAGTGCCTTCTTGATGTTCATTCCATCATTGATAACATGGAACTAGTCATACCTTCTTCATAGGGGTGCTAGGTGATTTTTTAAAAAGATTTATTTACTTATGCATACAAGAGCTAGGGTACAGGCCAGAGGCAGGGGAGGTAGAAGGATTCACCAGAGACAGAGTGGGGAGCAGAATAGGCAGATGGACTGAAATACATTGCTGAGAGCAGCAGCAGGAGAGGCAGGAGAGGTCTGCTGTGCTATGTGGGTCCCCTTCGATCGAACTGGGCTGGGGATTGAACTCGCACTGCTGTGCCACAGATGCTTCACAGTGCAGTGCTCAACCATCTGCGCCACCAGGAAGGCCCAGTGCTAGGTGGTTTAAAGATGATACAGATGAAGCCATTTTGGGCCCATTTCAGTGTGGCTACAGGGCAACTATTGGGTTTTGACAAATTATTAAACTCTGTGCCCGCATCTGCTCGTTGGTGGACGTGACAGTAATCATAGTATCTGCCCAGAGGGGTCTTGTGAGAGCTGAGAAAATACACGTAAAAAGTTACCATCATTCCTGCTAAGTGACATCAACTATTTTTAGTAATAACAGTAAGCACTAGCTGTTATTATTAGGAGTGAGCATTTAATAAATGAAAGCAATAATCATAATCATAGTCATCATCATTATCACTATTCAGAGACTGCCAGTGAATCAGAGGAACATTCATTATGGAATTTTCCAAACTCAACAAATGCGCTTATTACAGAACATAAATTTAATTTTCCGTCCTCTTAACCATTTTCTTTCAGTCAATATGATCAAAGTGTTTTATAAATAGTAATGTTCAGGTGAGACGAGAGAGTGCATTTCTGAGATTTCTTAGTGCTTAAGAAATTCTAAATAGGGCTTCCCTGGTGGCCTAGGGGAGCGCTACCACAGAGACAGCCTCTGCTACCAGCTACCACCAAGCTGGCCCTCCATTGTACCCCGAGTTTGATCCCCCACCAGGGAGCTAACCCACATGGCTCAGCAGACCTCTCCTATCTCACCCACAGCTCCCCTTAGCAGTGTATTTCAGGAGATCCACCTGTTCTGCTCCCCGCTCTGTGGTGAATCCTTTCACCCCCCCACACCTCTGACCTATACCCAGTTCTTCTATGCAAAAATAAACATTAAAAAAAAAAAAGCAAAATGTCTCCCTAGAAAGTATCTGAGTCTTTCCAGGAGCAAGCAGTTGTATCAAGATCACGCTGATAAAATGCTGGCCCAGAGTCATGTGGGCAGGCACCACAGTCAAGGTGGTCAGAAAGGTTAAATTTCCACGGGTTTTGGGAGTTTCAAGTAGCTGGATGCCAACAAGACAGACTAGGTCTTGCACTGGACGCTCACCATGTTATCTAATGACCAAAGAACTATAGGATCTTTTTTTTTCCCCTTAAAGATTTTTTTTTTATTTATGCATATAAGAGCTGGGGTACAGGCCAGAGGCACGGGGGGGTGAGAGGGTTCACCAGAGACAGAGTGGGGAGCAGAACAGGCAGATCAACTGAAACACACTGCTGAGGGGAACAGCGGGCGAGGCAGGAGAGGTCTGCTGTGCCGTGTGGGTCCCCTCCCTGGTCGGGGATCAAACTCATGCTGCTGTGCCGCGGATGCTTCACAGTGCGGCACTCGACCTGCTGTGCCACCAGGGAGGCCCGAACTATAGGTTCTTAAAGATAGAACACACATCTAAATAGCTCCTTGGTCTTCTCATTCAACTTCCCACCCATTGGAAGGCGCTTCCTCAGCGAGATTCCTCATCAGCCCCTCCCTTTGGGGAGAGCTTGCTCAGAGCCTGGGTGGACCATTGTTGTGCACATATTGAACTAACATTAGCTTTCCAGAATCTTCTCCCTGTGTTTTTTTTTTTTAGCCCCTGAATGTAAGAAAACAAGTCAGTGCCCTCCTCTCTATGAAGACTCTTCACTCCTCACAGCCTTAAAATAATTCTCACACCTCCCTGAATTTTCTCATCTCCGATTCTTCTAGCCATTCGTCATTCTGTCTTCTCAAGCATTATCAGGAATGGTACAATGGACATAGCACCTCCCAAGCAGACATCTGTTGAGTTTGCCTGTCTCTGATTCACATTTATCTGCTTCTATCTCAGGACCCTCTTTCTTAGGGGCATCTACCTCAGGTGGCTTCAATAGAAGACAGTCTGTCTGCTGCTACTAACACTTATGAACCCAGAGTGGGCGCCTGACCCGCCCGTGGACACCCCACTCTGGTCAGTGATTGGCTCGGGAATAGCACTACATCAAGTCAATGAGAGTTCACTTTAGGGCCCTGCAGGACGTAGTGGGGAGGGAGTTTTCACCCTGCAACTGGAATGTAAGCCATAGATGCTGAGCGTCTTGTTTCCTACCACCTGATGAAGATGTCTGTGAATGAACACAGCGCATGGCAAAAGTAAGCAAGAGGCTGAGAGAGGCAGATTTCTCTCTATATATTGAGCATGAGGTTTCTGCTATGCTGGGATTAGACAGCTCTGGAATTTGGTGCTTTTTTAAATATAAAGCTCAGGTTTTTTGTTTTGTTTTCAAGATTTATTTATTTATGCATACAAGAACTCAGGTACAGACCAGAGTCGCGGGAGGTGAGAGGATTCACCAGAGACAGTGGGGAGCAGAATAGGCAGATGGGCTGAAATCCACTGCTGAGGGGAGCAGCAGGTGAGACAGGAGAGGTCTGCTGTGCCATGTGGGTCAGCTCCCTGACAGGGGATCGAACTCATGCCATTGGGGTGGGCCTTGCTGTTGTAGCAACAAGGCTTAACCTTAGGCCACCGGGGAGACCTATTTCTGAAATTTGTAAGTATGATATCCAGTGCATTTTCCATTTGTTTTTGAGTTTTACTATGTCTCTCTCTATTTCAGATGAAAGTAATACACCTCTTTTAACTGTGCTATTGTAAGAGGGCAGGTCAGAGAACAGGGTCTAATCTTCCCTCCTCACATTTCCCCTGAGAGTGGGCCCCCTGAGAAATTATGTTATCACTCGTGTTAGTTCGGAATCTCTTAGTTATAAGCGAAATTGACATAATAATCCGAATAGCAGAAATGTTTACTAGAAGAGGATGCAACAATATAATCATACATAAATACTTCCTCTCTTTCAAGTTGGATCTGTTTGCTTTGTTGTAACCCCCTCAAATATTAAAACCACTGTAAATCTTGATTTAATCATTATTTAAATTATTCATTCTTGGCAGGTGTTTCACATCTGCAAACTTTCATGAGTTTGCCTTCTATGGTTTTATTTAAATCATGAGTACGAAAGTTGAATAAGACAAGGCCTCAGAGTGCTGTGGTCCACCACTAGAAATCTATACAGGTTAGCCTGATGATTCATTAATATCCTCTGGGTCTAGTTAACCAGCCAGCTGCAAAACTGTCTAACATTTTTTTAATCCGGTTCACATGTCGCCATTTTAACCATAAAGCTATCTCAAAGGAGATTTTGAAAAATACTGTTCTTGGAAAAGAAAAGCAATAATCTACTGCACCTGGCACCCACTAGCCTCTCACTACTTTCCAGGTGTAATTTTTGCTAGAGAACGTGTCTTGATGATTTGTCACTGTGTCTTTCCAACAAGACGACTTCCTCAAGACAGCCCAGCTCAATGTCTGAACATATTGGTGTTCCCTGGACTATTAATGTTCACTCTTTAGGCTTGAAGTACTTTATTTTATTTGGATTAGTGATTTTGGAGTGGGGGAAAAGGCAGGTCAATTAATGGGGAAAAAAGAAGTATTGGGAAAACTTAGGCAATAATCCAAAAGAGATTGGCTTAGGCCTTTTAAGGCATTTCTAAGATGATGGCATTGTTTTTTTTACAACAATACTTATTTTCCTCAGTAACCAAGATGTCCTTTTAAATCATGATTATGCTTCAAGACATGATTCTACTTATAAATCATGATTAAGAAATTGGAGGGCCATAGAGCCTTTCTCTGGACCCTGGTCCAGGCACAGGGAAGATTATGATCTGGATGCTGTGGACTGGTTTTCAGGAGAGATGGGGGATGAACTGGTCACATAAAGTGTTACCCCCAAATTTGTGTGTTGAAATCTCATCCACCATGGTATAGTATTTGGGGACGGACTTTTAGGAGATACTTTATATTTTTTAAAATACCTACTTTAATTTCCACAGTAACCCTGTGAAATGATGCTACCCCCCCTTGTAGCAATAAGGAAACTGAGGCTCAAAGATGCTATGTAATAGCTTTCCACCAGTGCTCATTCTGGATGGTGCCAGTCACTGACTCCAGGCCATCCATGCCAGGGCTCACATCATCACTCCCGTCTCCCAGGTCCCAGCACGGACTTAACAGCTCACCAGGGATGAACAGGTCAAATGTGTATATCATTACGTCATTTCAAAGGTGGCTGTACTGTTTCTTTTAAAACCATCACACTGAACTATATTGTATTGCTCACTGGTTTTTTTACTAAGGTTTTTAATAAACTTCAAGGTTTGGGTTCTCACTTGAAAGCAAGGAGCGGCCCCTTTTGGAATGGAGGTGGTCGTCATCCCCCTAGGGTGGAAGGGTATTGGCTGCTCACTGGTGAGTGGTAACTCAGCTGCCGGCAGGAATCCTGATCACAAGCAGAGGCAGGAGAGGGCAAAAGGGCTTTGGTGAAAATGGACTGAACATCTGGCAGAAGCGTTTTGATTTCCTGCTTCAGTTTCTGCCTCTCTCAAGCGCCGTTGCATAAGTTCCGATGGCCCTGATGACCCATGGAAGGAAAGCCAAGTTCTTGGTTATGCTGCTTTGTGAGGTTTTATCATTTTTCATCAAGAAAGTCATTCTACAACCCAAAGTTGAACTAAACATAACAAAGACCACTTCACCTGGAAAGTGTACCACCTACGATATTTATAAAGGCTACTCATGGACTCTAACTGGATGTTACTCCATTTCTTTAATAGCAGTTAAATATGACGTGACTCAGTGACGATGGATAGCTCTTTAATGAGGTCATTAGCATAGTTTCCAAATGCAGAATGTGAGCACTTAAAGTGTGATTTCCCCACAGAAACTACTTTGCATACAAGGGAGCTGCTGACAACTTCTCAAAGAACCAAAGCCCATCTGCTTCTGAGAGCCCAGGCCTCTTCCTCTTTCAGGATCCTGCCCCCCCTCTCCATTTCAGCACTTCTCAAACCACTGCTACAGAAATGCCTATTAACTGCAGAGCTGTGTGACAGGGCCTGGCTCTTAGAACTCTGGGATTTAGAACTGTTCTAGCAACATTCCTACTGTGAGTTTTCTGGGTAAGAGTTTCCAACCCTCTGAGGGACACAGAAGGTTCTCAGCTGCCTGGGAAGATGGTTTACGGTTTCTGTTCCTCAGACTCCAGAGGCCAATCAGAAAGAGGGTTCTCCAAGTCAACCTTTTATTTTGGATCTATTGTGGGTGGATTCACTGGAATCCCTGACTAGTTAGCGTCCCCAGAGGACAGGTCCAGACTCAGGTTGGAAGATAAGCTTAAATATGGAGGTTGCCCCCGCTAAGATGCTTTTGCTTGTTATTCTGTTGTGGAAACTTGTGGGATACAAGGAGTTGTGTGACATGAGAGAAGGCATAATGTAGAGAAAAGGGACAATGAGTGATGTGTATAAAGTGGTTAAAAAAATATTTGTGACACTTGATGGCAAAGGATTGAGGACATCTGCTCAGCAGGCATGAGAGAAAGAAGATTCACTCCCAGCTGTGAGAACCTTGTGAACAAGAAGCGAGCCCAGGATGAGACAAACAGGGCCAGCTGTTAAGCCACATCTGACAAATGCCCAGGGACCACCCGGCCCCAGGAGCAGAGTTAGAGTGTGAGGCTTATCTCACTTGCTATCTTAGCAACCCTGTCAGCCTCATGAAAACAAAACCAAGCATCCTCCACTCATAGATCATTAGAAACACACACACCAAAGCCAGCTCCAGGGCAGAGGAAACACCGAGAAATGTCACAGAATCTAAGTGGTTAAACCAAATAGACCCTGCACCTAGGTCTGTAGAGCTCCCAGAGACTATTTATGGGGACTACACCTGATGGAAATCAAATATTGCACACAAATGAGAAACAATGTAAGGGGGGAAAGGGAGAAAAAAAAAAAAACAATTTAGAGAGTTAAAAAGAAAGCAAGCTCCCAGGAAGAGAATTTCCACTTGTCTGTGCTGGGTGCCTCTCTTCCCACTCCCTCTGCTTGCCATCTTCAGTCTCTTCCCTCCTCAGTCTTCCCCACTTTCTACCCTCCCCCTTTGGTGATCTCTTTGCTGCAGTCAGATTTCTAGGGTTTGCTCTGTGTTTCCTTGTTTGGTTTCTCTATTCCATATGGGGGAATTCATCCACTATTTATCTTTCACCTTCAGACTTATTTTCACTTAACGATCTCCTCAGTTCCATCCATATTGTCATAAGTGGCAATATTTCTTTTTTTATGGCTGAGAGGTATTCCATTGTGTGTGTGTGTGTGTGAGGATGCGCCACATGCTCTTAAAATTCTCTTGACTGACTGAAGTCTGTGAAATAGTTCAAATTTTGAGGGGGGGGTGATCTGATTGGGATAGTTCATGGGACCAAAGCAGACAACACATGGCCAACTGCTCAGACGGCTTTGGAGTTATTCCTGGTTCAACTAGTGTGTGCCACAGGAGGTCTGAGTGGAATAGGCACCATGGAACAAGACTATTAATGGCTAAAACAAAATGATGGTGCAATAATTGGTACCATATCAACATGATGAAGGGATGAGAATGAAGGAAAAGTGCACATATACACATTTAATAAACAAGCATTAAGAACAATGCTTGTTTATTAAACATGGATTAATATTAATTATTGAACATGGATCAAACAAATGCTAGGCTTGTGCTTAAATACACTCTGTAAAGAACCTATCAACTAACTAAAGTAATAAAGATATAAACACCTATCTAGGTTTGAATCAACTAAGATGTGAAAATAAAGGAAAGACAATTTCCTTTGGAGATTTGGGGAAATATTCCAAGGAAATGATATTGCTGCCAGATCTGGAAAAGCATATATGACTTTACCAAAGAATAAATATAGCAACATCTTTTTTTCAAAGCATCGTGTTATTTGAATCTCCTAAGGGTGCTGTGAAGCATATTGAACAGCTTTTTTCCCTTATGTAGGTAAGTGAGTTCTAAAAACATTATGTTAGTTGACCAGACTGGATCCCAAGTCTCCTGTGTCCTTCTTCACTGCTTTTTCCACTGGTGTAGTATAGAGATAAAAGGATGGGCTTGTTCCATTGCCATCAGCAGCCCTAGAACTGGGACTAGCTATGATTTTAACCTGCCTTTCCTGAGCTCAATTCAAATCATTTCTTTTACAAACACTCGTGTATTTAGAAAACACATCTATCCAAGTCTTTGATGGGAAGTGATTGGCACAATTTAATTGGACAGTCTAAGAAAGACTTTTTACAGAGATGTGGGTAGGGTCTAAGGGAACCAGTAGAGAATTGTGTAAATCTTGGATAGCTACGGCAAAGATACCGTCCTTGAGTCTGAAGGGCGAAGTGGGGGAGTGGAGTCATCAGAAGCAGAGTGGGTGGCAAGGGAAAGCCAGCTGGCAGGAGCCATGGCAGGATCCATAGGAGGACACAGTCAGTGCTGCCAACTGCAGCTTCACTTTCTTCTAGTTTCAGAACCCCCACCAGTGTCTTTCACTGGGGAGGGCCCCACTGGAAATTGGAGGGCTTGGGAACCCACTGATAAAATCCATAAAAGATCAGTTTTCCAGGGTACGGTCACATCAGTGAAGGGGGACAGTGAATGTGGAGAGGCATCCGGCACAGCACTGAGTGGAATGGTTACTGTGGGAAGCAAGATATGGTGTCCCACCCATCACAGCTCTGGGTTACACACGCCACTTCTCCTTCCCCCTCGCTACTTCCTTTGGTGTTCTGGAAACTTGGCTACCCAAGTCAGAGAAATCTACTCCCGGTCCATGGAGCCAAATCTCCTTTGTCTCCACTCTCTTGGTCATTGCAAGTCCTGAACTGAACTTGAGGACAGATGCCTGCCAAGGTGAAGGAGGAGGAGGAAGGAAGCACTTACATGTCTCTGCAGTGTTCTGAGCCATGTCCTTTTTAGAGCCTTCTTATCCATTAGAGAGGTGGCCCTATGGGGTCATTTTAAGATAATATCTCAGATCCAGCTGACGTTTTCTGTAAGCTCTGACTGGATGAGTGCAGTTGACGATGCCAGCTGCACTCTGCTCTCTTCTGTACAAGAAGAGACTGAGGACTCGGATGAGCCAACCTGGACGTGACACAAGGGCATCCTAGCAACCAAAAGAGGGCCCTTGAAGGAGAGAACTGGAAAAAAAATATTTTTGTTTGGCTCTTGATGTAATCAGGATATCTCAAGGTTTATTATTGTGGTGAGATAATGCCTAGGTTTGTTTTGCTAAGGAATGAAGTTTGCCTTGATTTACTCTTTTGAGAAAAAAAAACAGGCATTTTGAACTGTATTTGACATCTTACTCAAAGATATTTTCCATCTCAGAGCCTTCATTAGGAAAGCCAGTTTTACTGTAAGGTAGAAAAGGGCAACTTAGAAAAGCTGGGAGGGTGGAGGCGTTTTCTTTCAAAGCATGAAGATTAATTTTGCGAAACCTGATGCTTTAACTAATAACTCTGTCTGCTCAAGTAAACAGAAGCATATAGTCAACTGATATTAAAGCTTGGTTTTTTGCTTTTGTTTTGTTTTTAAGATTTTTTTGTTTATGCATACAAGAGCTGGGGTATAGGCCAGAGGTGCGGAAGGTAAGAGGATTCACCAAGGTGGGGAGCAGAACAGGCAGATGGGCTGAACTACACTGCTGAGGGGAGCAGTGGGCAAGGCTGGAGATCGAACCATATGGGTCAGCAACCTGGCCAGGGATCAAACTCATGCTGCAGTGGCTGCGAAAGTTCCACGGTATAGCGCTCAACCCTTAGTTGAGCCCAAGCTTGGTTTTTTAAATCAGAGGTCTCACATCTAAGGTGGTAGATAGAAAGTTTCTAGAGAATCACTTATTGGGGTGCATTGTTGAGTGTCCCCCTCCTTTACTTCAGATTTGCCCATTAGAGCCTCACCTGCTGCTTCTGGCCAATCATTCACTGGGAGGCTACGTGCCTACGTGAGGCTCCATCTTGAGCCTGGCCCTGCCACTTCTAAATTACATTCTTAATTCTCCTGATATGGGCAACAAGGAATTTGGTTTATCCTAGGGATAAAAAAAAAAAATAACCCACCACAAAGGAGATTAGGGGAGACCCCAAGGGGGCTATTTGCCCTATTGTGGAACTGTCCACAATAGGGCACCACTATGCAGAAAGAGAGATTTTTAAGAGAAAGAAGGAAGTCAATTTTTTGGAACAGAATGTTCAGTTTTTTAATGCCCCCTTTGCCTTGCCTTTTAACTTCTTTTTTTCTTGGCTGAACTTTTAGAGAGCTGGAAGGAAGTTTTGAGTAAGCTTCTACATGTCAACTGGCAAAGCTAAAGTAAGAGCTCTAGTCTCATGATGTCTGGTAGGTGAGGGCGTGGATGGCAGGTCAGATTTAGGCGAAGGGGTGAAGTAGGAAGTTTCAGCTTCCATGTTCTTCCTCACCCCCCTCATCACAGGGGTGGCTTCTCAGAATACCTCTTTGTGCCATGGGCACATCTCTGTCCTTTTTTACTGTAAATTTTTTATTAAGGTAACACTGGTTACAACACTGTACAATTTGAGGCTTATGCCTCTTCAGATGTGTGTTACCACACCCACAACACCATTTGTACCACACGCCATTTGTAATCCTCCACCCTAGTCCACTGTGACCTCCTCCCCACCTTGTCACCCACTCCTGCTCTCCCCCTCTGGGATCTTCAATTTTACAGTTAGATTTCTAGTGTTTGCTTGGTTTAGTTTTGTCTGAACCTTTGTTTTGTTTCTCTATATTCCACATATAAGTGAAACCATTTGTGAAATAGAAATAAGTACAAAAATATATTCACATATAATGAAACCATTTGTGAAATGAAGTGAAATACAAATATCTGGTATTTGTTTTTTAGCTTCTGATTTGTTTCACTTAACATAATCCCTTCTAATTCTATCATGTTGTTGCAAATGGCAATATTTCATCATTTTTGTGGCTAAGTAGTATTCCACTATGTTTATATGCCACATCTTCTTAACCCACTCATCTGTCATTGGACACTAGGTTGTTTCTACAGTGTGGCTTTTGTAAATTATGCTGCAATGAACACAGGAGTGCAGATATCCCTTTGAACTTGTGTTTTTGCATTCTTTGGGTATATACCTAGGGGTAAGATTGCTAAATCACATGGCACACTATTTTTAGTATTTTAATGAGCTTTCATTCTTGTCATTTTTGAGCCATCAAAACAATGCACCCACTAGTATCCAACCTGAGGATACAAATATCCAATCTTATAGACAATAGAAGGGAATTAAGAAGATAACAGGTAACAAATTCCAGGTAACGTGCTTGTATTTAAATCGGGACTTCTTAAAGTTACTACTCCAGTATTCATAAATTACTCTAATGATAACTATTTGCAGGTCTTTTGGACATAACTGAACAACTGGATTGGGGTGGGTAAGGACTTTTGCAAGCCTTCAACTCTTATCATTTAGACCTTTATTTTGTCTCCTTTCCTGTTTTACCTAAACAAGACGGCTTGGGAGCTAGGGTCAGAATATCTAGATCTCGACCTCAAATGCAGAAGTTGTAGTTGCTCAGATTTGTTTGTTTGGCCTTTCAAGCACATAAGCCAGACAGCACTCCGTAAGACCCAAGATTAGTGGCACTGCTGTTCGATGACTAATGCAATTAAATAAGTCTCGGTGCTGGCACCGTACCAGGATAACAAATCCCATAGTGTCAAATGCTTTTGCCAGATGGATTGCTCAACCCTTTGGAAGCATTCTCAAGTACACATACTTAGAGTCACTGCAGGCCGAGTTCGTGGAAAAATGACATGGTGCTTGTGTGGGTGGAAGGTTCCTGTCACTTTCTTTGGGCAATCAATCCCATTGTCAGCTTCTAAAGCCAATATTGTTTGATTTCCTCTCTCGTGGGTTAGTGGTTTTCAAGTATTGGAAATACGATAAATTTAGGAGATCTAATGATTTTCTCCCCCTAACTACTTTAGATGTTTTTTTTTGTTTTTTTTTTTTTTTTTTTGTGCTAGAGCAGGCCTGATTTGAACTATCCTACCTCATTGCTTTTTAAAGTACATTCTGTACTCATCAAATTAGGTACTAAGTTTTCCTTTAAAAGTAGGTTACAACAGTTCCTCTATTCTGTTTATTAAAGAATGTAATTTACCTGCCTAAGAGGGATATATGTATTGAAAAGTAAGTTAAGCCTTGTCAAGACATAATTGAATCTATTGCTCAATTCTCTTTCCCAATAAATCAACAAGGCATTCATTCTTCCCCTTCAATCTATATTTAATACAGACAAGAAACTTAAGAGGTAGAGATGTGATCTCTCTCCTTGAGCAGCTTAAGGTTTAGATGAAGGTGCAAAACTGACACTAATGAGTGATTGTGAACAACAAAAATGGGTAAGTGTGATAACTGTATGGTGCGGATTATGACTGTTATAGAAGTTCAAGAAGAGAGAAACCAGTCAAGGAAAGAATACTCAAGTGTCAGGGGACGGCCTATGACTGACTCTAAGTCTTGCTCAACTGTGTAGACAGAGGAGGAGGGAGCAAGAAGGACATTCGCAGGCAAGGAGACCGGGGGGCATGCATGCCACCAGAAGACTGGAAGAGTAGAGGATTTGACTGGTGAGTAATGACACACAAAGTGAAAGATCAGTTTAGGACATGGAAAGCTTTGAGACCGTCAGAATCTTCCAGGCATACTGGCGTGATCTATAGGGAACTATGGAAAGACTTTCATGAAAAGTTTAATTTCATGACTCTAACATTGGATAAGAAAGAGGATAAACTAAAGGTCTTCCATCATGATTCAAGTGGTAGCTACAACGCCTTAGTCTAACTTGGTATAAATGAAATGGAAATGGAAGGAGAGACATAGAAAATATTGAGAAAGATCTATGAAGACCAGATATAGGGACTAAAGGGGAAGGATGGTTAGAGTTGACTCCAAATCTTGTTGACGGTGTCCATAGTAATCACTGAGTAAATCTAGTTACAACACATTGAGGGCATACTGATGCCGCTAACAAGAGAGGATACCTCAGAAGGGCCTCTGTTTAGAAAAGGAGAAGGATTTGGTTTTGAATTCATAGACTGTGAGATGATGAAGAAAAGTTCAAAGGAGTATATCTAGATAAGAGGTCACAAAAAGAATCACCTGCAAGAATGTGAAACTGAAGCCACAGTATTAGTTGACCTCTCTGAGGAAGAAATCTATAGTAGGAGAAAGCAGAGGCCCAGGGAAAAACTATTGTCTCTTCAATCTAAGGAATATTTATATTCCACTGGAAAATTCTGCTCAGTATCAAGAGATAATAAAATAACAGAAATACACGCATAACACAACCATACTTGATCAAATGTACTGCAGAGTTCAAACAGAAACTCTGTAAGAGAGCAGTTTTAAAAATGTATTAACTTCTCAGGCCTCCCTGGTGGTGCAGTGGGTTAAGCAACGCACTATGAAGCAAACTGCAGCCACTGCATGAGTTCTAATCCCTGCCGCCGGCTGGGGAAGGGACTCACATGGCACAGCAGACCTCTCCTGTCTCCCCACTTCTCTCCTCAGCAGTGTATTTCAGTAGATCTGCCTGTTCTGTTCCCCACTCTGTCTCTGGTGGATCCTCTCACACCCTCCCCCACACACACCTCTGGCCTGTACCCCAGTTCTTGTATGCATAAATAAATAAATCTTTGTTTAAAGTATTAACTTCTGCTGCATATAAAAATATAAGTTCTCAAAATTAATGGGCTGTGTTTCAGTCTTCCAGCCCGAAGCACTATGTTAACTGAGTCTAAATATGCTGTGTGGCCTAACATGTTCCTCACCGTCTCTGTTCCTGATTCGATGTAGATAATCACACAACTTCCTTGCAAAGTTGCATTGTTGTCATTATCTGATTCTTACATGAGAGAAACTAAGACCAAAGAAACTTGGTGGTTTGCTCCAATTTAAATAGTAAGTCAAAAATATGGGTGTTATAAGGGTTTCTGATTCCAAATGTGATGCTCTTTCTACAATGTAACTGAGATGAGCAGTCACGTTCAACAGCTGACTGAAAAGGTGGAGCCTCAATCAAAAAACCAGATGAATGACTCCCTGCAATGCTCTATCTCCAAGAGGAATCTAGACAAATACAGTAGACTGCTAGCTTCCTCCACCTCCTCTATCCCACAGTGCTTACACACATGCCCTCACACACACGTGCAACTTCCAGAAATGGTGATTAAGGGTAGAGAGGAATTATAATCCACTAAGTGTGGACAAATGAAGAAGGATTATGTTCCTCCAAGTTCATGTTAATAAATACAGATGCTTCTCTATAAATGCTCAGTACAGATGAACAAAGCCACACCCAAGAACAAATACCCACGACTCCCATCCTTCTCCAACAGATGGCACCGGCACCAAAGGTTGTGCACTGACCTTTTATCTGTGTCCAAAGTCATAAAGTTGGGTAAATGAACCAACTAACCAACCAACCAACCAGTTAACCAGCCACCCAGCCAGTCAATCAGCTACTTCAACCAACCAACCAGCCAACAACAATAACAACAACAACAAAGTACTGAAATGTGTTGGGGAAAAAAATTGTATGTATTTTTAAAAAGTTATATATATATATATATACAGTTATATATATATATATATAACTGTATTCTTACGGTTAAAAAGCAAGCTTGAAAAATCAGAGAAAAAAAAAACCTGTGATAGAGCAAGTAATCCCTACCCTGTCAAAAAAAAGACAGTCAACTCTCAGCTCCAGTCAGTTGGGATCAAGAGGGATCCAGGGCCCACTGTTGTAAGATAGTTTGATTTTTTTTAGACTGTGACAATTCAGTGAAAATTCTCACTTTTATGTGAAATCGCCTGGTCTTTCCCATTTGTGGCTAGTTTACATCTTATAAAAGCACTGTGTAGACCAGGCATGCACACACATCTGCAGGCCAGATTGTGTTTGTGCTTTCTGACTTAGTTTATTAACATTATTAACTCCATTATGTCCAGAAGTACAAAGCTTTTGGACAGTGATGAAAGCGCTAGGAGGGTCAAGAAAGTCTGAAATTCTGAACGAATGCCATCCATACGCAGAGTTCTCTGGAGAAACCTAATCTTACATGGATATAGCTACATGAACTCATTCAAAAGTGTGTTTTGGACTCATGAGTCAATCGTCTCATAAATGGCTCTTAAGAATCTTATGTGTTCATCAAGACAGAACATCAACCACAAATACTTATATTGTGAATTTTTAAAAAAAGGGATTCTGCTAACATGTTATAAAACTGTTCTGGGACACCACGGAGGTTGAAAGTCTCTGGGATCAAATAATAAGTAATAGCACACATGAGTGTTGAAGGCAATACTAGTTGAGAAAAAAGAAATTGACCACTAAGAGGGGGCCTATAGGCAGGACACTGTGGCATTGTGAAAAAAACTATATGAATTTGGGATCAAAACATTGTACTTATGTTTTAGCTCTGTGATTAATAGTTAACTGGCCTTGTAAGATAGTCTGATTTTTGTTAAAATGTCTTCTAACATTTATGTAACTCAAGTTCACTTTCTATAGTGTAAGAGCTAATAATTACTTTTGTCATAAAATTGTTTTAACTGTAATAATATATGATTGATAATTATAAAGTTTAAAAACATTTTAAAGATGTTACTGTTAAGATGATAGTAAAGGTGAGAGTAAATGTATCAGATAAAGTACATAAATCAGCAATCACTTGTACTCTTGGAAAAAAACCTTTCCTGGCTCATTTCAGGTTTAAAGAGAATACAGATGTTTCAGGGAACTGGCACTATAAGACTCCAATTCTAAAATAATGTGAGCATGGGGAAATAGCTACCTCCCAGCAAGCCAGTTCCATCAAAGATATCTTCAGTCTTCAACACTGGGACACACTAAATCCTGGGTATGGCTTATAACGGCTTACACTTATTTGTATAATTAAAATAATTTATAGTCCTTTGAAAACCTTGACCTGAAAGTGGAATAAGTCATGTGCAACATGATTTTTCAAGGCAAAAAGTTGCAAGAACTTCCAGGAGATCAATCTCCATCTTCTTAAGAGAGATTTCAATGTTAGGACATGCACAGTAAGTGAAGGGATGATAGTTATATAGATATTATACTGTCACACTTCCATTATTCTATATTGATTTTTATATCCTTTTATAACAAGTATGTGGCAGCACATAAATTAAGATTTCTTTAGCTAATTTATAAATTTAAAAATATTTTGAGGGAATAGGTTAATCATGATTGAATAACTGGACCTGGACTTATGCTCTCACCATAAACAACTAGAAATCGGACAAAACATGAGAAAACAGTCATGAAATACTAGACAATAGGCAACCCAGAACTGAGATATCTGAGAGAATGGGAACAAATGAGGTGAACGCAGTAATTATGAGTCACTCTAGATTTTTTTTTGGAAGCATTTCTGGATCATGAATATAAAAAGAGAGGTCCCAAGACTATGACCGTCTTTATTTGAAGAGAGACAGTTTTAGAAGATTCAGTTAGTTGAAACCATTGAGACAGGTTACTGGGGAGAGGAGTATGCACAAGGGGAAGAGTTCCATACAACTTCATGAAAATCAATAATCACATTAAATCTAAATATTTTAAACAGCCCAGTTAAAAGATAGTGGCGAGGCCCACGCTACTCGTACTGTCTGACGATGGTCCGGGCATGCGGGACACTCCTGAGATGTCAGGGTGCCCCACAGGCTGGCCCCTGGGGCATCTCCGTTGTTTGGCTGATGTTAATGTCACCATTTTGCAAAGGCATACTGAGTGCTAACTGAAAATTACGCAGGAGGTGTAGTGGTAAGACTGGCTGTTTTGTTAAACAAAATAATTGGCTGCTATGCATTTTGATGATGAATTGCTGATTGGCAAATAATGTAACACAAAATTCTCTAAAACTGATAAAGACCACTGATACTAAAAAACTAAATAGTAAAAGTTGTAACCAGAATGTGGTTGTTCAATAATAATAACTCAAAAGTTAGTTATTAAGTAGTTTCCCAAATTTGAACATCTACTTTGGGGAATTAACCCCCAGACCGAAAATGTAGCTTGGTCCATTATGAAAGGTTCTGTGCTTCCTGGGTGATTAATAATAGCCCTTCCTCCCCTCCTCCCCTCCCTTTGCCTTTGTTCTGTTTAAATTGTGATTGTAAGTTTTAGGTTCAGGATATAGTGAGGTTAGTAGTTACTTTTAAGAGCATATGGGGTTTGGATATAATTTAATTTTGATTTTAGTATTTACCTTATATTGGGGACCTGCAGTTTTAAGCATTAACACTATTTTAATCTTAGGCCTTGTGACTAGTAGTTTATCCTATACTCAAAGTAAAAACAAAATCATTAGGTTGTGATTGTGCAGTTGCTGTGCCTTCTTTAACATTAATAAATAACTTATGTAACCGCTACAACCAAAAACACTGAAGGGAATATGCTATTTTGCATGAAGGTTTCACTTTGTAATAGTATACGTCATTGATCTTAGTTGGAGATCATAAGACCCCAAATTGTTTTTAAGAAAAATTGTAATCCTGCTCCATACACATACTGATGTAATCCCACCGCTTGCTTGTAGTGTATAAAATAAAGACCTGCTGAGTTTGTCGGTAGGAGATACTTGCACCTTGACTGTCTGTGTCTTCTCACTCCCTCTCCCCCTTCCCTCACAGACTCCTCCTAGGCCGTCCCTCCCGTGAGGATCTTGGCCATAGCTGGAGCTGGACTCCCGCAAGATAGAGATTCTCCAGTTGGATAAACATGACAGACCCAACTATACACTACCTGCAGGAAACTCACTTACAAATAAAAACAAAAGAAAGTTAAAAGTCAAAAAGATAAAACAAGACATATTGTGCTTAAATTGCAAATAAATACAAAAATTTAAGCTGAGTTTTTCTATATTAGGGACAAAAAATTAGTGTCACAAAATTCACTTTCACAGCAAAGAGAAATAATAATTAATCAAGAGAATTTAATAATCCAAAATGTTTAAGAAATATACACTAGATCTTCAAATTACATTAAACAAAACTGGCAGAACGAGGGAACTATAATTACAATTGAAAAATTCAACACCTCTTTCTTGATCATTTATGCTCAAACAAGTTAACATAAAATTCATAAGGATATAGAAAATTTAAACAACACTAATAAACAGGTTGACCTAATTGACATTTCTGGAACACCCCACTGAGCAATAGAATGATTAGTCTTTATTTTCGAAGGCATACAGAACTGTTGCCAAGATAGCAAATTCTGGCTGCATAAAACAAGTCTCAGAAAATTTAATGGGACTCATGAGATAAAAATTCATTCCCTGACTAAAATTAAAAATTAATATCAGAAAGTTATCTGAAAAATCTTCAGATATTTGGAAACTAAGTAACCTACTTTCAAGTAACCCATGGGTCAAAGAAGAAATAAAAAGGTCAGAAAATGAAGTACAATATTCCCATACTTGTGGCAACTAAAGCAGTACTAGAAGTATTAAAAGATATTAAGAGATTGTTATGAAATATTTTATACTGTGCAGCAGACCTCTCCTGCCTCGCCCATTGCTCCCCTCAGCAGTGTATTTCAGTTGATCTGCCTTTTCTGCTCCCCACTCTGTCTCTAGTGAATCCTCTCACCTCCTGAGACTTTGGCCTGTATCCAGCTCTTGCATGCATAAATAAATTTTTTAAAAAAGGAAATATTGTATACTAATAAGTACTATGCTAAAACATTTGACATCTTAAATTGCGCAAATTCCTTGAAATACAAAATTATCAAAATTCACATATACACACAAATTGACAATTTTAATAGTCCTTTATTTAGTGAAGAACTTCTATTTGTATTTAAAAACTTTCCCATGAAAAAATCTCCAGGCCTTAAGATTTCACTGGAAAATTCTAGTAAACATTTAAGAAAGAAAGAATTCTACTGAAACTCTTTCAAAAAATGAAGCAATTACTTCACAGTTTATTCTGAGGCCTACATTACAAGAGAAAAAAATTAAAAGACCAAACATTTAAGATCAATTTTGACAAGGAACCAAGGTACTTTGATAGAGACTCTTACAGGGTACTAGAAAATATAGAATTCAACCACAAAAAAACACCAAAGCACCTCAACTCCTATTTTATAGCATGTGCAAAATCTTAACTAAAATTGGGTCATGGTCCTAAATGCAAAACCAATATCTATAGAGGAAAACAAAGGAAAAATTTCCATGATAGGGGATAGGCAAAGATTTCTTAAAACACAAGAAGCACGAATTGTAAAAGAAAGAAAAGTGATATATTGTACTACAGCAAAACTAGAGACCTCTGTTCTTTGAAAAATACTTTAAAGAAAATTAAAAAACAAGTAATAAACTAGAAGAAAGTACTTGCAAAATAACTCTGAAAAACAACTTTTATTCAAAACATAAAAGAACTCTTACAACTCAATAATTTAAAAATAATCCAATAAAAAATGGGTAAAAGATTTGAACTTACTCTTCACTAAAGAGATGGGGTTAGAAAACAAGCACATAAAAGGATATAAATATCCTAATCATGGGACAAATGCAAACCAAGACTAAAATAAGACATTATTTTACTTTTCTCAGAATGATTGAAATTTTTAAAATAAAAATACCAAGCGCTGACAAGAATGTAGAACAAATGAAACTTTCATCCATTACTGGGAAGAACACTAAGCTTAGAAAACAGTTTAGCACAGTTTCAGAAAGTTAAACATACCATTTGACACAGCAATGCAATTCCTAGATATTTGTCTAAGAGAAAGGAAAGTGTGTGTGTGTGTGTGTGTGTGTGTGTATATATATAAAGTATATATATGAAGTACATATTCACAGAGACATATGTAGGCAACTACTTATAGTTGCTTTGCTGACAATTTCCCAAAACAGAAGTTACTCTGTTGGGGGTACTGGAAAGGGGTAGAGTGTCTGACTACAAAAACAGGAATCATTCAAATGTACCTTAAGAAATAAACTGTCACATATCCATGCAATGGAGTACTGCTCAACAATAAAAAATGAACTACTGATATGTACAAGGATGAATCTCACGTACATATTGCTTGCTGAAAGAAACCAATCTGAGAAAGCTCTACTTCCAATTATGGGCATCCTGAGAAAGACAAGTCAGATCAGTGGTTGCCAGTAGCTAGAGGTAGAGGGAAGGACAACCTACAGAGGCAATAAGAGGCCTTTGGGGGTTGGGGTGATAAATATGGTCTCTCTATTTTATTGTGGTCGTGATTACAGGACAATGTGCATTTGTGAAATCTCGTTGAACTGTAATACACCTCAAGAAGGTAAATGCTGCTATTTGTAAATTATATCCCAATAACTGGGCTATTATTTTTTAAAAAGGTTATGAAATATGGGGCTTCTCTGGTGGCGCAGTGGGTTAAGCGACACACTATGAAGCAAACTGCAGCCACTGCAGCACGAGTTCGATCCCTGCTGCCGGACAGGGAGGGGACCCACATGGCGCAGCAGACCTCTCCTGCCTGGCCCGCTGCTCCCCTCAGCAGTGTGTTTCAGTGGATCTGCTGTTCTGCTCCCCACTCTGTCTCTGGTGGATCCTCTCATTCCCCACATACACCTCTGTTCACCGCCCGCACCTCTGGCTTGTATCCCAGTTCTTGGTGGCATAAATTCATAAATAAATAAATCTTTTTTAAAAAAAAAAAGTTTATGCAATGAAATGTTAGCACACAGAGGCCTAGGTGTGCACAGGGAGATGTGCAGAGTCACCAGATCTTCATAAGGAAAACTCTGCTTTGATTAACTCTCATCTTACATTTAAACCAGTCCAGAGATCCCACTTAAACCCAAGCACTGTAAATTAAATTGCATGCCTGAAAGCAACATCCTGAAAGGTATTGTCTACTGATGGCTGGTCTTTTTCATCCAATGCAGGAAATGAAGTATCTGGAGTTCTAAGTGAGGGGGGAAACCTTGAAAACAAAAGCATGTTCTAACTATAACAAACCAAAACCACACCATAATGAACTACCTCCAGGCAGTTGCTGGAATTAAAATTTCAAAGGTCCTCCCTGGTGGCACAGCAGCACAAGTTCAATCCCCAGCCGGGGAGGGGACCCACATGGCACAGCAGACTTCTCCTGCTGACCCACTGCTCCCCTCAGCAGTGTATTTCAGCCCATCTGCCTGTTCTGCTCCTTACTCTGTCTCTGGTGAATCCTCTCACCTCCCCCGACTCAGGCCTGTACCCCAGCTCTTATATGCATAAATAAATAAATCTTTTAAAAAATAAAATTTCAAAGACTGACAAGACTGGAACTGATGGGAAGTAACTGATGTTCACGTTCATTGCTGGCAATGATATTAAATGGTATGACATGCTGTAAACTAATGCTGCCTTAATAAATAAAAGAAACTGAAAAAACAAAATGGTATGACAGTGGTTCTGCATGGTTCCATTTATATGGAATTCCTTCTGAGGTGAAAGCTAATCTACAGTAACAGAAAGCAGATTCACGGTTGCTTAGGACTGGGTGTGCAGAGGGAGGCCTGAGAGCTTTAGGGCACAGAGGAGCTAGTATATTGGGTTTGGGATCTCCAGAGCACTAACTTCCATGAAGAGAGAGGGTTTCATTCACAAGTCAAGTCAAATGCAGATAACCACAGTATGAACTTACTGGTGGGGGTAGGGGGGAATCCATGTTACAATAATATAAGTGTGCAATTTAACTGGCAGCAAAAAGGGGAAGGTAATGAAACTTTGGCAAAGTCTGGGAGACTGGTGTGCAGAATGAGTGGGACCTAGCCGTGGAGTTCCTGGTGGCCACATGTCAGCAGGTTGGAGACTGTCCCTTCTCAGAGCAAAAGTCCCAGCTGTCACCGAACCTAGAAAAGTCTTCAGGACTAGAGGTGTGATGTTCATAAGAATCTCAAATTACCTCCAATTCTGTGCTTATAACACTTTTCTGAGGCTGTTATCAGGTCAGACTGCCATTCCCTTCATCAGGGCCCCTCTGCACAGCCAGGTTTTTATCTGCCCTGGCCTGTTTTTATAAACAAGTGCTTATTCTTTAACGGATAACTTAAAGTTAAGAACTGAAGTCCTTCTATCTCGATTGTTCCCCACCTTTCTTCCAAGCAGGGTCATTACAATGTCAATACATCTTCACCAGCCAGGACCATTACATTATCAATACCTGGCAGGAAGTTCTATGTTCTGCAGTGCAGTGGACTAGAAACATACCTAAATCCTTACAATGAGACAAATGTGTGAGTCAATATTTAGTGCTTTCATTATTTCCTGATGAAATTGCTATTCATAGTTAAAACTCAGAGTAGTAAATTATACTTGCTTTTTCTTTTCCATTGTGCATTTAAAAGTGCCCCCCTCCATTTTTGGGCTTGGGTTTGTGGAACTAAACTAAGACAAACCAAATGAAAATAAGCCAAGGCTATTTATTCAGTTTGCTACAGCAAGGAGTCAGCCCCTGTCACTTGTTATTTTGCAGAAACACAAAGGCAGGCAGAGGAGGGGGAAAGTTTTTAGCAGGAAGAAAAGGAAAGGCCTCAGGTATGTGCTGATAGAGGCTGTAGGGAAAGGGCAGGTGGACTAACAAGAAAGGGCAGGTATCCATGTAATTGGCTCTTAGGGACATCTATGGCTTTCTCTGGTTGGTCCTAAGTAGAAAAGGGAAAATAATTAGGCAAGCTATCAGTGACTCATCAAATCCTGGCTGTTTGGGGCTGATTTGCTATTCTAGTGGTGACTGGCTTCCTGCATCAGTTGCTAGAGATGTGGTCTGACTTCTGTAAGTCTTGCTCATAGACAGCATACTGTTGTCCTGGACTGGTTACTGTAGGCAATGGGTTGATTTCTGGACTGGCTGCTGCAGACTGTGGATCTGAGTTCCATTTTCATATATGGTCTGGCCATTGTCCAGTTGTATATTCAATTTCTTAGTTTATGACTTTTAACAGTTTCCTTAAGTGCCAAATCATTATAAAATGGCTAACTCCAGTCTTGGGTATTTTATGGCTTTAATCTTCGTAATGAAAACTACTGGGAATCTTTTTGTCTTTTTATTACTTACTTTTTAATTGAGACATAATTGCCATATAACATTGTATAAGTTTAATGTGTATACATATTGACTCGATAACACTTATATATTATAATATGTTACCATCTTAGCATTAGCTAACAGCTTTCTCTCATCACCATTATTTCTTTTTTGTGGTGTTGGGGAGAAAAAGTAATTTTCTTCTACTTCATGGGTTCTTTTTAGGGATAGACAGATCAAGATAAAAAACAAATTTAATTATCAAGGTATAGGGACTCTATATAAACACATAGATTCCAAAGACAATGAGGCAAAACTGGGGTATACAGCCTGAGTTAAGGGATAGGGCAGGCTTAAGTGGAGAGGAGGGTGATATACAGGATGGGAAAGTGTTTCCATAACAAAGAGAAGTTCTTAGTTACACAATTGCCTGCCATAAAGATCAGTTTATCAGACAGAAAAATTATTTCTGGTAATAGCCCTAATTCTGGGTAAGACCCCTACTTTTCATTCTTGTAGATAATTAAGGGAGTGGTAAAAGTTTCTCATGAGCCTACAGGACCTTGATTGACCTCAGTTCAAAATAACTGACATGCCAAAGTGGCATGATTTAGGGATAACTGTTCTGAACTTTTGGGGTAGCCTATCTTTCAGGTGTGGGAAAAATTAAGATCTAGTTCTTCAGTAACTTTGAAGTTTATCGGGCAATACTGTTTGATCTTTATGTTGTGGATTAGATAGGAAGTGTTTATTTATGTATTAGTTGTAAATTTGTACTCCTAAACAACATCTCCCCAACTCCCCAACCACACAATGCCTGATAACAACCATTCTACTGCTTTTATAAGTTTGACTTTTTTATTCCACATTTAAGTCAGCTTGATGGAAGCTAAGAGCAGAAAATTTGGAAAGGAAGCATCAGAAGACCAGAAACTGGCTCACAAAAGGAAGGAATGGAAGTGATTAATAGTCATTAAACCAGTTACAGAAATGAAAAATTCTTAGGCACCAACTACTATCGCAAGTATCAGGTTGCACAGAGCAGAGGTGGGGATCTGGAGATCGAGAGCCATTAGAGAGAATCACTGGTCCTTACAACTTAACCTAATCACACCCTAGAAGTAGATAATTTAACAAAAGTTAACAACGCCACAAAGGGATGAACTCCTCCCAAAGACAAGAGGTATGGAGAGTGACGAGCATGGAGATTGACACATGAAACTAAACACTTAGTCTATTTCGACCTGGGCCAGATGGCCATTCTTCTGTTCAAGTCTGGTTAAAAGCATGAACTGTGTCACACACCTGGTGAGTCAGCCAAGAACGGGGACTGCGGCCGAACTTCCAAATACCAGAGACTGAAATCTTCAGCCTTGCCTAAGGGAACACCTCCATCTTTCAACCTCTGTTGTGTTGTTTTGTACAGGGCATTCTCTGTACTAACTTGTGGTTATAAACAATTAGCTAAACAGCTTACATTTGTGTTTATTTTCTATTCCATACCTCTCTGCCCCATGTTTTTTTCTCCTCAAATCCATTCCTTTAAAAAAAGAAATCTGTTGGAGAAGTGAAAAAAATAATTTTCAAATTCTGCAGTTATTTAAAATTAACAAAAATGAACTTCACACAGATGAAACCCTCCCCACCAAAAGAAAATGATAAACTAAGGCTCCCTCCACCCCCCACTCCCCACCCCCATCCCCACCCTCCAAAAGGCAGCTCTTTCTACCTGCTTGTGTCAAGAAAATGTCCTTTACTCTTCTTTCCCTTTTTATAATAAGCCTGCCCTTTGGATATAACTGTTGCTGTTACAGAGCAGGGAGAGGGGCACCACAGGACCCCCAAACCTGCTCTCTCTAAATGGGTTCTGCCATCCGCTGCATCAAGACAAACACACAAAACCTTTAATGGAAAGGAACTTTAACACAACTAGGATACAATACAGAAAGGACAAAGAACATAGTTACTAAGTCAAGCATCCAAAGTTACCTATCTCCTTGAGGGTAAACGTCTAGCCAAATAGGATTGGCCCAAAGCAAGGCCCAAAAGCCTGCCACAAGTCTAAAAGACCTTTCAGTAGAGACCCATAGAAAAGGGTGAGAAAGAGTCAGACAAATCTGGGAGGAAAAGAGCCAAATCAAAATCAAGATGAAAGCTGCCATTGTGAACCTCCCCACAGGTCTCTCACCCATATCTGTTCCAACCAGTCCAAGACCAAGAAGCAAGCGCAGTCTCTTCACATGTCCCTCTGCTCCGCGTGCTTCCTCCATGCCTCCTTGCTGGTCTCCATCCTTCTTCCTTCTTCCTCCCTTCCTTCTGTTTTCCTATCTCCTCTCCAGCATCTTCTTATCCCTGCTCAGCTCCACCCACTTAGGGCGGAACCGGGATTCTGGAACTTCCCCCTTTCCTGGGGACCACCCTGTTATATTGCCTCTGTCATGTGGAGGAACTTACTGCATGCCCTTGAAGGGGGAGCTCTGGAGGAAATTTTCTCAGAGATAATCCAAGGACCCTACTCTCTGAACCCAATACTTCTCCAAACTGACATCAAGCTCAACAATAGAGTCTGAACTCATGGTCATCTAAGCCAGACACACCTGTGATATGAGAATCACCCTTCCCTGTCCTAGAAATACCTCTCTCCTCTTTCCTGTGCTTCATCTCATTCTTCTTACATTCCATGCCCTCTTTCTCTTAGTTTAGTTCCCTAATTTAGTGGGGGCACATTAACTTCTTCAGAAAAATCACATAGGAAGTTAAAAATTGTCAGAACTTTGCCCAACCCAAACTAACCTAACCTCAGACATAAATGATAGCTTGGATAGGCTATCATTTATAATCTCAGTAGAACTTCTCTACTGAGAAACAGAGATTTCAAATTTTCCTTCAGAACTATAAGGCATTTCTCCAGCTTTTTCACTTTCAAATGTTGCTGTTATTCTGACTCCTCATTATCTGTAAATTGCTTTTTTCCTCTCTGGAAACCTATGATATCTCATTATGCCTTTTCATGCATCTTAGCATGGATGATGCTAAGCCCATGCGGTGCTGGGCACTAAGTGAGCCCTTTCCATCTAGATCCCTGGTAAACTATCTTGAACTACTTTATTAATTTCTCTCCTTTATATTCTTTGTCCTATCTCTAGAACTAAATATTTCTTGCCTCCCTGGTGGCACAGGGGTTAAAGACACAGCACTATCAAGCTATCCTATCACCAGTCACTGCACCATGAGTTCAACTTCCAGCCAGGGAGCTGACCCACAGGGTGCAGCAGACCTCTCCTGTTTCATTCACAGCTCTCCTCAGCAGTGTATTTCAGTAGACCAACCTGATCTGTTCCCCACTCTGTCTTTGGTGAATGCTCTCACCACCCCACCTCTGACCTATGCCCCAGTTCTTATATTCATAAATACTTTAAAATATTTTATTTCTGGAATTAGTCTTTTAGTTTCTTCTATGTCTCCCCCCCCCTCTTTTTATCTCTTGGTCTTTTTGTTTTATTTTCCATTAGATGTCCTCAAATTTATCTTCCTATCGAGTTGTGTTTTGTTTTTGTTTTTTTCATTTTTCTTATTCAAGCAATCACTGTTTTGAGTCCTTTCTTCATGTTCTAATATTCCTGATATTGCCAACTTCTAAATATTAAGATTTAACAATACACATTGGCATGCTCTTGTGCTCTTGACTGTCCACATAGTTAAGAACTTAACTTCCTCAGTGAACAGGAAGCTTCTCCTCTCTACCTGCTTTCCACTTTCCAAAATTTTGTGCTATTGTCCCATCCCTATTCTCTTTTTCCTTGTACTTTTAACATTAACAAAGTATTTGTATTAGTATTTTACTGGGCTTGGGGAAAGAGTAAAAGTCAACACATGTGCTTAATTTCCACCTTAATGCTCCCCTCAGTTTGACTAAACTTTACACAGGTTTCCTCCTGACCCTACTCCCACCTCTCCTGGCTTGGAGCATTTATATGAAAAACAATTGCCTTCAGGATTGTTTCCCTGTCCCTTTGAGATGTAAATCTTCTCCCAGCCTTGTTCCAACACAGGAATGTCTTTCTCAAGGACCTGAAGGCCATTCCTTCTCTATATCCAGTCTTTATGGGAAGGTATGAGTCTAATTGTTACAGGGCAGGGAGAGGAGCACCCAGAACCCCCAAGCCTGCCCTCTCTGAATGGGTTCTGCCATCTGCCGCATTAAGACAAACACACAAAACCTTTAATGGAAAGGAACTTTAATACAACTAGGGTACAATAAAGAAAGTTAAGCATCCAAAGTTACCCAACTCCTTGAGGGTAAAAGTCCAGCCAAATAGGATTGGCCCAAAGCAAGGCCCAAAAACCTGGCACACATCTAAAGGACCTTTCAGTAGAGACCCATAGAAAAGGGTGAGAAAGAGTCAGACAAATCTGGGAGGAAAAGAGCCAAATCAAAATCAAGATGAAAGCTGCCATTGTGAACCTCCCCACGGGTCTCTCACCCACATCTGTTCCAACCAGTCCAAGACCAAGAAGCAAGCGCAGTCTCTTCACATGTCCCTCTGCTCCATGTGCCTCCTCCAGGTCTCCTTGCTGTTCTCCATCTTCCTTTCTTTTCCTTCTTTCTCTCTTCAGAAATCTTCTTATCCCTGCTCAGCTCCACCCACTTAGGGCAGAACCAGGATTTTGGAACTTCCTCTTTTCCTGGGACCACCCTGTTACATAATTAGCAGATGCAGATGGCCCAACCCTATTGTCCAACCTCCCCATAAAGTCCTGTTCACTAGCTCAGCTAAGCATTTAAAAATGATACTGCCTTTTGTTTCAGAAGATTTGAGTTGAGTCTGCCTCTCCTATTGCAATAATCTTCCTTGACTTTTTAACTCTTTTTGGTACAACTTTTCTTTTAAAGTATGTAGCTTTAATTTTTTAAAATAACTTGGATCAGTCGCTGATAAAAAGCAAATATTTTATCTGTAAATATATTTTTGATACATTGTACAACTTAATAAACACTTTTTGAACACTTACTTGTATATCGAGCTTGTATTACGCCAGACATAGAAGACACCAAAAACAAAGCTATCATACATTTTTGAAAATGGCAATGTCATCTAAAAGCATCCATTATAGTCATTGAGTTTGATTTGTTTACTTATAACTGAGACAAAGACTTGCTTTGTGACCTCAGGCAAATTTACTTTCTTCTCTGTACTGCTGTCTTATTCTGAAAAATAACAGCATTGAACTACATGGTTTGGAAATTTCCTGTTTGACTCTCAAGTTCTGAGAAGAGTTTCAAGTAACTCAACTTGCTTTTATTAATAGCATTAATAAGTTGGTTAAATTTTTTTACTTTAATCATAATTTTTTAAATGTGAATAGCATCTTTAAAATAGTGGTAGAATTGTATAGAATATAGGAGTCAACAAAGTAGAACCACATTTTTTGAGAGCACTTACAAATCAATATTTGATTCTTAGGTGAAATCCTACTGATTTTTTTCTCTTTGCTGAACAGAGTTCCATGCTCCAAAAAGTATCTCCAGAGAGTATGATATTTTGAAGCTTGCTAAAAGTTCTTCTATAAATATGGTCCAGCAAAGGAAGGAAAATAAGCAACTGGACAGGGATTAATCAAGTGGCCCAGAGTGTTGGACGCCTGTCAGAGTTACAAAGAGTCATCGTTCAAAGGGACTAAAGGCGTGTGCACACACGTGTGTGTGCGTGTGTGTGTGTATGTGTGTGTGAAGCCCTTCCTCACCTCCCAGGGCTAACAAGTTAAGATGGATTATAGGAGCCTCTCAGCCTTAGGGGGTGCTTGGCACAGCAGAACTCAACACAACAAACACAGCTTTACTCCAGCTCCTGCTGAGCTTAGCCCAAAAGTAGTGGTATGGCTGTGGAGATCCAAACAGATGTAACCAGCTGTCACAGAGGTGAGCTAGAATCCTGTCTATTCCCATTGACAGGTTGTGTGGCTGTGAGCAGGTTTACCTGGGCTCTTTGAGCCTCAGAGTTGTTGAAAAAAGAAATAGATTTTGTGGCAAGCTTGGCACAGCCCTGGGAGTGTGCTTTCAGCTATTAGATTAAATTATTACATAATAATATTTAATAATAGCAGCAGTAACAATGGTAGGAGTTTTGTGTACCGTGTATGCAATGTTGGAGAATCAGAATGTCACACCTGAAAATATGCCACTTGGGCATACAGATTATTTTGAACTGAAGACACCTGAGAAACAGCAGACGCAGGAAGGACTCTCTGAATGAGCCCTTTCTACTTAAAAGGACATAAAATTTCCCATGAGAAATGCGCCGGACTATGCAGAAGATTCTTAACTACCAGATTTATCAGTCCAGGGACAGAATCCACGTAACAAAACTTACTAAAAATCCTTTAACTTTCATTAGTTTATCCACATGTTAACCTTTCCACAATTTTCTACTCCTAAAAGGTTTCCCTTTATTTTGTCACTCTCCACAAACTATTTATTCTTTGACAAGAAGCGCCATAAGCCCCAAGTTATTACCACTCCTTTTAGTTACTCATCACTCAGCATCGTGTGTGTGTATGTGTATGTGTGTGTGTGCGTGCGCGTGCACATGTTCTGTACAGGTTAGTAAACTCTGCTCTCTTGTTAATCTGATTAATTAATTTTGTCAGTTTAATTGCCAGAGCCCTATAATAGAACCTAAGTGGGTAGAATAAGATTATTTTTCCTCCTCCGTAATCTATATGCATGTGTATATGTGATAACTGTCTCTCCAGTGGGAAATTGATTATCTATTGATTCAGGAAGGTTTTCAGAAGAGCTAAAAAGTCACAAGCTTGATGGCTTATTAGAATAGAGGGAACTAAGAAATTTGAGGAAGTCCTCAGGCAAGAGAGGGGTGAGTATCCAAAGCTGAGTCTGAGATCTAGTCTTTCTTAAATGGAGTTTCTCATCCAAACCATGGAACACAGAAAGTGATCTGTTTCCTCAGTTCTTCTGAGGATGTTACATACTAGTATTATCCTAGAGATTCAGAAAGGAAGTCAATTCATTGCATACGATGGGTCCCCCAGAGCAAGTCTAAGACTTAGGTCTTAGACATGATACAGTCACATAGAAAGTGGACCACTGGTTTTTAGGAGTCATTAAAAATACCTGCAAATCATGTAGCTGTTTAAGAAGATAAAGTGGACTTGAATATGACAATATACATGGTTTATCAGTGAGTACAAAAGGGAACATCTCTCAGTGTTAAGCATCAAATGTCTCATTTTCTTTTATCTTAAATTCTATGTGCAAATATTTAAAAGGAAAACAAATCCTGGGAGGACTACATTAATGTGGGAAGAGGCTGCCTTGGAGAGTGGGATTCGAAGGAAAGGAACGCGTGAGCAAAGATAAATGCTTACACTTTACTTTTACACTTCAAATTTCTTTAATGAGCATCTACTTTCTTGAAATTAAGAACATTTCCCCCCTTTAAACTCCAGTTTAGATATTCAAAAAAGAAAAATCAAGCTATGAATAGAGAAGTCACCTTTACAATGAGAGGGTGGCAGGGCATGTAGTACTCAGAGAAGCGAGTGGTAGAAATAAGAGCATAAGCGACTTCATACGTTTGAGGAAATGCTGAGTAATCAGAAAGTGTGTGGACTAAAGCATGAGCGCAAAGCAGGGGCTCAGAGAGAAGCTGGGACTGGACAGGGCCCCCGAGTGTTCTTGAAGGTCGCCTAGCGTTAAGCACATAGATACCCATGTGTCTCTGTAACCTGTGATCCATGCCCTGGAGGAGGTGCCCACCAAGGTCTCCTGGTGCCAGCCAAGTCAGAACTTTCCTCTCATCTGTAACTGGGACAGAGTAGCCAAGATGTCACTCATTCTCATAGCATCGTTAGGATTTTTGCCTTATCTTTGTAGTAACTCATTAGGTATATTTAACTATAACTCCATTCTGAGCAATAATGCCCATGTTATAGTTTCTGCTTCCTAGTATTTACTAAAATAATTTTTTAAAAGCCTCTATCTATAGTCAATCTAAAATCATCAATCAGAGTATGTTTTGGGAAATACCAAATATGATCTGTATCATATATTATATTCATTATTATTGAGGCCACACCACTAAATGAGGAAGACAGGGGTATTAAGTATTTAGAGAGAAAGTATCTGTATTGAAAGGATGCCGATAACTAGAGAAACAATCATGAATTGGCAGATTGAGCACATGATATCCTTTGGTGTGTTAACAGAAGTTCTACCAAAAAGAGTATCGGTGAATATTGTAGAAAATTTTTTTTACAGGCATTAGACATGACATAATGGTGGGAGGAGCGGGAGGGTTCGGGTAACAAGAGGAGCTGGAGGCTCAGGGGAAGTCCCCTAAGCAGCTTCCTGCAGCACTGGCGTACATGCACAGGTTGGAGCTTGCAGGGATCTGTGACTATAGGCATATTCAGCTGCTGGAATTAACCACCACAGGAGTTCTTGGGGCAATCTATGGCCAGCTGTGGCCTCCACATCTGTTGGTGGGCCAGGGTCACTGTTGGTTAGCAGTGCAGCAGTCAGGAGGAAGAGATGAACTCAGAGGAGGAAAGCATGAGGAGACCAGCGACTCACAATAGCATATGCTTTGGCCAGCTCTAACTCAGAACCATACTGCGATGGGAATTCTGGGAAATGTAGTTCTAATCTAACCGAGCCACTTTGACACAGCATGCCACCAGGACACTTTGAGAAGAAAATACAAGGCTAAGGAATAGGGTTTGGGAAGTCATGATTCCATGCAAGAATGGGGACAGGTGTGTACCTGTGACATCGGGGTTAAGACAATGCAAATTTGGGGTTGCAGTGAGCTGCCTGCTCTGGCATGTTTGACTCATTCTTTTGTTGGGCCAACATGGGCTTGCAAAGGCCACAGGCCTCATTATATGTAAAGGCAATGCAAACAACTGAGGGCCACCGTCTCCTGCTCATCTGCATGCACTTGCGTTTACCCCCTCTTGAAATCTTGAGGTTGTAACCTGTATAGGGACATGCAAGTAACAGCTAGGATCATCCACTCCTTCCTTTGCCAGGTAGGTAATCCCTGAGCATCTAAACACCAAGCACTGTTCCAGGAGCTAAGGATATAGCAATGACCTCAGTGACAAGTCTCTGTTCTCCTGAGAAGGGGGTGGAAGAAAGATTCTATCTTATATATGTACCCACTCTATGTAGGAAGGAGGGAAACACTATACAGTAGGAGAAGAATACTGGTCTAGAAAGGTGCTGGGTTGCTTTTAGAAAAGCTGGTCAGGAAAGGCCCCTCCAGGGGACAGTTGGTGGAGAAGTCAAGCAACTCACCGTAGGGGAAGTCTTTCGGCCATAGGAATAGCATGTGCAAATGCCCAGCAATAAGAAGCTGCTTCATGTGCTGGAGGAACCAGAACTCAGTGGGACTGCAGCAGCGAGGGCCGGAGGAGAATGGTAGGAGCTATGGTCTGAGGTTGAGTCAAATCCCTGAAGTTTTGCACAGCCACGTGACCTGTTCTGAATGGAAGGGGAATGTGGGTGCTCCTTCCTGGTCAGAGGCCCTAGCACTTTGCAGGTGGTCCACGCCAGCACAGATAATTAGAGATGGTGCAGGGAAATTTGAGTGATAATTTAATTTTTAACTGAGTGAAAGTGCTGAAGTATTGAGACAGCTTATTTTTCTCTAAACAGTCTATTTTGTTTTAAAACCATGCCAGCAACTTGCCTTACTTGTCTGAATCTCACCTCTGGCTTCAGTATGGTGCCACTCCTAGAATAGCAGACAAGCCTCCCAGAGAGGGTTTGAGGGGGCCCGAGAAGGATGGCAGGAGCATCATGTCACCATTCCCCCCTCTCTCCCTGAGGCAGAAGCTGGTGGAAACGGCGGGTTTGTTCCCTGAGAAGGAGAACTGTTAAGCGTGAGAGGCAGTGATGAGAACAGTGTAAGTCAGAAGAGGCTTTAGCTTAGGGAACAGGTTGTGTTAGTATAATCTCAACTTCAACTTTGATTTCATGGCTAAATGCCAGTTGTCATGGTCATAAAATGTTAGAGCTGGAACAAAATAGTGTAGAGAACTTCAAGTCCTAGAAGCGATCAAACTGTGCTGAGGAGGGCTAGGATTCCACAGAAGGTGACTCAGCGAGAGCCTGGAGAGGTGATGTGAGAGGAAGCCTTAGGTGGAGAGGAGAGTCTTCTCCCCCACCCCACCCCCTCTGTTAGACTGTTTATTAAGATTTTGATTCAGAGAGTTTGACACTATGAAAAAAATTGAAAATCACAATCAAATTCACTTTAATCACTTCACTGTAGAGATAAATTAGAAGGCCCAGAGATTAATCACCAGTGTCCTAGATGACCTCTTTTCAAACTTGATTTCTTATCATTTACTGCCTCGGAGCAATGTTATTTAATGAGCACATGCATATTATGTACTTAACTAATTACTGTACAAACATTACCTCATTAATCCTCCACAAACCCTATGAAGTAGGTATTAATGGTCCTTTGAATGAGAACTTGAGAATTATGAGAAATTGAGACTTAAATCTTGAAGCAATTTCTTAATGTCTCACAGCTAATGAGATTTGGACCCAGACTAAGCCATCAGTACCCAAGCCTCAACTTGTAATTTCTGTGCTATTCTGAAAAAAAAAAAAACAAAAACAAACAAAAAACCTACCCACCAACATTATTACTGTCCAAAGATATTTATTAAAATATTTACAATAGCCATAAAGGCTAATATAACAACACTTACAGTTGCTAATATTGTATCTAACAAACCCATTATTATAGTGCTTACTAAAATCAAAACAGATCTTTAGGTGATTTATAAAAAATAACTCATTTAATACTTCTATTATCTCTCAGATGCAGTTGCTGTCAATACTCACAATTTGTAGATGAGAAAAATTAAATAACTTGTCCCTACTGGTAGGGGAGGGATGTGAACCCATCAAACAGAACACAAAAGAAGTAATTCAGATGCTAGGCTCTTTTTGAACTGCACCCTCCTCAAACTATGCTTACTAGGTCACCATGGGAAGGAAGAGAGTGAGCAGTTTTATGGACCAGAGCTGGACAGTATGGTTTCACTTCCCTTCTCATTCCTTTGAAACTAGAATCCTGTCATGTGACCACACCTAACTGCAAGGGAGCTTGGGAAATGTCATCTAATTGTGTGTCCAGGAAAAACGAAAAGGCTGAGTGAACATCTAGTAATTCTTCCTGCTACAGAGAAAGACACAACACACGATATAAAACATAGTCAACTTGAAGAACATCAACCCATTTCTGTGTTTAATTTTTTGGATACCCCTCTAGGAGGCCCAGATGACAATAGATGGTTAATCGCTTTAACAAATAACATCTGAGTAGCAACCTGACCCAAGACAAAATTCACAGAATTTACTGCTTGTGTCTGTGCCACAGGCAGGCAATGTGTGAAAGCAATTAGCTTCTCCTTTTCTCTCCCCATCCTCTGCTATGTGTACCCCTTTTTCTTTCCTGTGAACTCATTTCCTGATGTCCCACCACTTTCACTGTCATTTTTGTTTTATTTCCTCTCTGACCTGTTTTATGTGTGAAGCACGGCAGGGCCCTTAGCTTAGTGATCCTGGAACTGGCAGAAGTGGGGATAGAAGCTGTTTGCAGGGGCAGAGAGAGAGAGAGAGCTGGGGGCAGACTATTATGGATTCTCTCAGCCCCACATCTTCAGCCCTACTTGACCCTGGATGCTTTGCTGCCCTGAACCTCCGTTTCCTGGCTGGGTAAGGTCTGGCTGAGACTTAATGTTCATTGAGAGAAATATGTGACTCGGTCAGAGAACTGATATGCCTATTTCAGAAGATGGGCAGATAAAACCAAGTGTAGCTGGGATAAGAGTTGGCTATGCTTAGGAAACTTGGAGAACAAGTGACGACATAATCAAGTCTTGGCTGACCCTCCCCTCCAAACACAGACGCTCCAAAGCTGACCAGAGCCCACAGCCCAGGCTGAGAGAGCAGTGAGGCCCTAAGGTAGAGCGTTAAAGTGAGAGATACACACTCTAACCCTAGGGTGGCCAGGTGGGCACCTAAGTATCCCAGGCTAGCCAGTGGGGTCTGCTGCAGCCTGAGGTACCTAGGTCTGGGTGGCTCCTTTAAGAATGTAGGGCCACTCTTGCCAGATAATCCTGTTGTTTAAAAGAAAAGGAAAATTGGAGTTTTTCTGTGACTCTTTTCACTCAAATTGTTAAGTCATGCTTTAAACCCTTTTTAAGCTATAAATTAAACAGAGCATGTGCACAGGCCAGGCTGTCTAGGCCAGGCTGACCTCAGACATCGTGTTACTGAGGATTATGTCCTCAGGACACAGGCTGTCTCTGTCAAACTGGGAGCCCTGTGGGCTGGAAGTGCTGCCCTGGACTCAGCAAATGCACAAACCGAGGTGAGCATCCCCGACTAAGCGGCCCCGGGACCGCTGACTTCATCAGGGAGGGTGGAGTCCTCAAAGCTGCTGCCTTTTTTCCCTAGAATTGCTTGCTCCTTCACCTGTTACTGCTTCTCGGCACTTTCCTCGGGAGCTGTCTCCAGGGCGGCCTGCCGAAGGGCATCAGCTCCCCTGTGTGGTTGAGTCTGGTCAGCTCCCCAAGTGAACAAAGGAGTTGCAGACTTGAGTGAATTTCTTAGGTTGAATTTTGACATCTGGATTGAATTCAGACGACACTTACTAAGCTGCAGGATGACAGAGATCCTGTGGGGATCCCTTCTGTCAAAGAGTCTTCTAGAAAAGTGGATAAATCCTGCCTCAGCTTACTCTTTCTCATCTTGTATACATTCAGAATTGTGAGACTTGGTTTCTCCAAAATTAAGGCCCATGTGACCCTCAACAAGCCCTGTGGGCCAGGGAGACTTAGAGACCCATTTGGACTCTGCTGTGGGATCAGAAATCCCATAGCAGACAAGCTATGGGAGGGAGAATGTTGAGAGCCAAATGCCAGTAAGGATGAGCTTTAAGAAAAAGATGATTCTGCTTTTAAAAATATGTCTTCAATTACTGTTCTATTTTCTATTATTATATATTATAAATATTTTTAAATATTTCTTCTATTTTATATATTAAAATATAATTACCTTAATATATATTTAAATGATACCAATCTGTAATACATGTCTATAAACATTAAAACTATTGTCTATCTAAATTTTATTAACAATAAAAATTATAAATATGAAAAGCAGGTTTTAGTTATAATATTGTATATGATAATACAGATATTTTGAGGAAGAAGAAAAAAAAGAGATTGGAAGGAAGATGGGAAACAAAGACAAAACACTTGACGTCTGGAAAACTCTATACTTTTCCAAGCCACTGAGGCTGCTGACTAGACCCTGAGCTTCCAGCCAGCCATTCGACCTCTCTCCATCCCAGCTTCTTTGTAACAATAGGGCTCACACATCGACTCTACCCCATATTACTGGGCATGTGTTTAAAAGGCTTACCAGGAATTTTGTGAAAGCATTACAATTATAAGGTACTGCAAGAAAGTTATAACAATTTCAATAACATAAATGAGAAAGGCACTGAAGGTAGGAAAGCAGATGAGGGGTCCAAAGAACAGGGGTTTGGGGTCTTGGAAGCTGGTGCTGCCGTTGCGTGTGGTGTCAGAACAATTTCTCCTGCTCACTGCCCTTGGGAATTCGAGTTGCCGTTGCAATCTTTTGAATGGTCCTGATCACTTTGTTCCCAACATCAATGTTTACCTTTTAGGTCAATGTTGTTCTGACATGGATTTTGAACATTGTTAAATATATGCAGACATTTGGAGATTTATTGCCCTGAACTATCAATTTCTGAGATGTTGAAAATTCTGTCTTTAACTTTTTACTAGAGATTGTTTTCCTCCCTCAGAGGTAGATTCGGTGATTTGCTTAACTATTTCACCTCACTGTTCTACAGCCCAAGTGCAGGGATGTGGGTCACAGGAGAATGGGGGTGCCATGAGCTAGGCAACAGGACAGAACCCCGGCCCCGGGGCTCCCTGGACAATGGATCCCAAGACTTCATCTTATCACTTAAGGTTCTTTTTTTTTTATATATATATAAAAAAGTTCTGTTTTATTCTTTTTTTGTTTTTGTTTTTTTTTAATTTTTTTAATTAAAATATTTTAAAATTTACATATACTTGCCATTAATTGTAATCCCCATGTATTCCCCATCACCATCTCACCAGTGCACCATCACCTCAGTCCCTCGTGCTCCCATCTTCCCTCAACCCTTCCCCTCCCCTCCCCACCAACTTAAGGTTCTTTAATAACTTAAACAAAATCCAAGCACCTTATTTTGGCCAACCAGTTGCTTGACAATTTTGTTTCAATTCTTTATTTACCTAGCCCCCCTTGACCTAACAGAAAATAAAAACCTTAAAAGCTAATAAGCCTCGGATAACAGGATGATGCAGGACAGCTGGCTCGGGGGAAACAGTCCAGATTATATGGGGAGGGGAGGGAGTGCTGGGACAGAGGAAAAAATAATGCACTGATACACCCTCCGATATGCCTCAACTTTAAAAAAAAGTTAGTTGATACATAAAAAAAATCTTATGGAGGAAAATTAACTTCAGTAGGTAGAAATATAAACAATTATAATGCCAATAAAACAAAATATTTTGCAAGAATAAAAACATAATAGAGGACTGCTTGGGCTTTGCAATGAATGCTATTTATATGAACATACTAATATCAATACCTTTAATGATTTAGCTGAGATGGGATATAACTATTGGGAAAATGGAAAGAGAGAAAGTGGAGGTAGAGAATACAGAAGTGCTAAATCTTCATCAAGCACAACAGAAAATCAAGAGATAATGGCCAAGCTTTGTTTTTCTTTAAGTTCCGTAAGCATACTCTTTAGAACTGTAGAATAAATATCATCCTGTACATGAGACCTGTCGTTACCACCTGTCTTTATGTCTACAGTGAGAATGTCTTTCTCTTCAAGAAACTAAAGTGCTAACATAACAGCCATAATGTCATTGAAACTTATGTCAATAAGTTTCACTATTGAAAATAGTAGATGTACATTCCTCTTTTGTGTCTTGAATTTTTTCACTCACTTAATAGGAAAAAATTAGGTGATTGTTATATTTTTGCTTATCTTTATATTTCTTCCCAAAAAAATACCACTGAGACCACACGTGTACTCTGCTCCTTTTGTCTGTGGCCACTGCATTATCAGGGATTACTTGTCCACTCACAGATGTATCTAGAAAACCACTTTCAAAGTCACTTGTCACTTATCAGGGATTACTTGTCACTTCACAGATGTATCTAGAAAACCACTTTCAAAGTCATTGAAACAACACCACCTTGGGGATTTTTCAGAACACAACTGAATGAGGGGTTCTGTACACCACCCCCAATCGCCCCTGGGTGGTGAGACTCTGCTCAGGAGTCTGGAATATGAGGCATCTACACATCGACCTAATGAGGGTGTCAGTGGCCACTCACATACAACATTAGCAGCGTTAGTTATTAACATAAAGGTGACATACATAGAGAAGTTGTAATATGCCTACTTCATTCTAGAGTACTGCCTTTGCTGGCCCCTGGAGAATTCCTCAAAGGGTTCATCAGGATGCACTCACCTCTCAGCCACTTGTGAAAAGGTCCTTGAGGAGCGTGGTCATCCAGGTCTCTAAAGGAAAAGGCAGCTTTGGCCACTGTGGAGAAAACAAGGTGTTTATTTGAGTTCTTTTTTTTTTTTTTTAAAGACTTATTTATTTATTCATATAAGAGCTGGGGCCAGAGTCACAGGAGGTGAGAGGATTTACCAGAGACAAAGTGGGGAGCAGAACAGGCAGATCGACTGAAATACACTGCTGAGGGGAGCAGCGGGCGAGGCAGGAGAGGTCTGCTGCGCCATGTGGATCCTCTGCCTGGCCAGCGGCAGGGATCGAACTTGTGCTGCTGTGACTGTGGTCTGCTTCATAGTGCGTTGCTTAACCCACTGTGCCACCAGGAAGGTCCTATTTTATTTTTTAATGAAGAATATTTATATTGGTTTTTTTTTAAAGACTTATTTATGCATACAAGAACTGGGGTACAGGCCAGAGGTGTGGGGGTAAAAGGATTCACCAGAGGTAGAGTACGGAACAGAACAGGCCATCTAACTGAAATACACTACTGAGGGGAACGGTGGGTGAGGCAGGACAGCTCTGCTGTGCCCTGGCCGACCAGGGATTGAACTTGTGCTGCAGTGCCTGTGGCTGCTTCAGTGTGGTGCTTAACCCCTTGCACTGCCAGGGAGGTCCCCCATTTACATTCTTGTTTATATTTTGACAGTATAGGATTTCTCTCCTCAGGTGTGGTTTCTGCGCTCTCCTACCACCAAAGCACCCATAGTTGTCCACCAAGGTCCATTTCATCCTTCCCCTAGAAGAATGAAAACTGCGGGAACTACCCAGATCTCCAGAAAGTGTCGCTATTGTAGAAAACTGTCTAAGCAGCAGGAGAAACGTCCAGTTGGAGCCTGAGCGCTTGTCTGTGAGTGCCCCCCCTTGCTTCTTGATGCCCCAGGGCCCTATCTCATTCTTTAGCCCAGGATAAATACATTTGTGTTGTCTCCTATTTACTTAAGAATGTGCATCCATGAAGATTCTTTATATGTATAATTTTTTCTTTTATCCGAGTAATCTGAGTGGTTAATTTGATTGCTTGATTAGCCCGAGAAAAACGCAGAAGAGTAGCTGGAAATGACCTCCCAGCCCCTACAGCAGTAGTAACTCAATTTTGAGTTGTCGTTCAAGTCCCTCACCTTTGAAGCATGTTCGGATAAAGAAGTAATGTTAAGCTGAATTTATCACTGGAGAAAGCCAGCTATTAAACCAAAGTGTTCATTCAAATGTTCCGTAGGAGTTTCCAGCTTCCCAGAAATATTTAAAAGAACTCTAAGCTTCCAGGTAATAACCTTTAAAAGTCATTCTTCTCATTACACACAATGACCATGAACTGCCTTAAGCTTTGATAAAGGCAATTGGCAGCTTATAATGACTTAGCAATGGAAAAAAATGGGTACAAAGTAGATAGTGAAGGGGCAGAAAGGAGGTACTCAGTTTCAATTTCAATCTATGGGGAATCAGCAAAGACATTGTTCTGGTAATTTTTCATTTCAATTTTGCACTGAGCTAATGCAATTTTGTTGCGGAAGTGCCTCATCTTAAAGACACAGCCCTAGAATAAAGGTGCTGATAGGAACATGGATATTGTCAAGACATGGCCATAAATAAGGGAGAAGCCTAAAACATTGTGAAGTGCAGAGCCAGAGCTACAGGAGCTGAGCAGAAGACTTTTCCACCTGGGAAGAGGAGCAAAGCACAGGTGTTGAAATCTTGAGGAAGGAGGCACTGCAGAGGGACCTGACGGAGTAAGACTAAGAAACCCAAAAATGGGCAGAAAAGAAATGATGCAGCGGTGGGCAGAGCAATGATCTCTGCAAGAATGAAATAGCTCTTGGGCCACCCTGGTGGCGCAGTGGGTTAAGCAAAGCACTATGAAGCAAACCACAGCAGCACAAATTTGATCCCTGGCTCTGGCGAGGGAGGCGACCCACATGGCATAGCAGACCTCTCCTGCCTCGCCCCATGCTCCCCCCAGCAGTGTGTTTCAGTCAGTCTGCCTGTTCTGCTCCCTGCTCTGTCTCTGGTGACTCCTTTCACCTCCCTGGATTCTGGCCTATACCCCAGCTCTTACACGCTGTAGTGGCCGGAAAGGTGGCACACTGGGCAGGTTCGGGATGGTTCTGAGCAGACGGATCAAGGAAGGGAGTCTTGGAGCCTTAGGTGGCTTTTCATGCTTTTATTAGTAGAGGTGGCCAGGTACATGGCAGGCATAGGTGCCAGGGGGCCAGGAGGCTGGCAGGCCTCCCAGCCGCCAGCGCATCTCAGTCTCTCGGCTGCTTTGCTGCTGCTCGCATTGGTCAGTACTCTCGGTCCTGTCGGTCCTGGCGGTCCTGGCATCCTCATGACTCCGCCCATTTAAGCCCATGTCCAACTCAGCTGCGCCCACTTGCGCATGCCCACCCTGGAATGCTCGCAGCACCGCAGGTGTCCATCATCACAGTGGTGGGAGGGTGGAAAGACCTGATTTCTCTAACCCTACATATGCATAAATAAATTTTTCTAAAAAAATGAAATAGCTCTTTTAATGTATGATTTAAATGGTCATTTATTTGTACGTTTCTAATCCTTTTTGGATCCTATAATTGACTACACATGGAATGGTAAAAAAAAAAAAAACATTGTTTATATTCATCACAGTGACAATTTACTCTCCAAATATATTTGTAGTGATAAATATTGAAATTTTAAAGTGTAGAAATTCACAAGAATTGTTGCTCATTCATAGGAGTTCCCCTTTATACATATTGTTTGGATTAGGCTTTTTTATAGGCTCAAAGAAAATTAAATGGTACTAACTGGTTTATAACAAAAAACAGTTGTCCCTGCCTCGCCCGGGTCCTCCCTCACCCCTGGTCTGATCCCCAGAGCTCATTTAAATTCTTTGTTTTTGTTTGATATTTCTTTCTAGTTTTCTAAATAAAAGGCTTATGTGAGTTTTTTCGAACTTGGACATTATCTACCTGTTACTTTAAATGAAAATTTAGTGCACTCCGTCCACTTCTCTGGCATTTTCTCAATACTTATATTCCATTTTTAACTAGGCGTTTTAAAAAAGGTAGTCACATTTTATATTTATATAAATAATAGCTGCTTTAAAGCCTAAGTCCAATAGTTCAAACCAAAAGTTGTTTGTGCAAGATAGTGTTGTCCCTCCCATGGGAGTCTGGAAATGGGGGCAGGCACCCCAATAAGCAGCGCACGGGTCCCGCTAACCTGTGGCAGCTGGAGTGGTCACAGGCGGCCCTGCTGGGGCCACCACAGCAGCGTCTCTCCTGAAGATAAAGTCCATCTCCTCCTGAAGATGAAGTCCATCTCCTCCCGAAGTTTCTTCCAAGCTGAGTCAAGCCCGGGTCTCAAGCCGACCCAGGTCTCGGCTTATATCCCTCTTCTAGGTACTCGCCTTTCAAATCTGATTGGTCGGCCTTCCAAAACAGCTGTTTCCAAGGCTTAATTGGTGCAGGCGTGACCTTCAGTCTAAGGGAACCAATGGGAGCTCAGCCATGAGCCATTTTCAAAACCCGCTCAGGATTCAAGACCGTGCCCTGGGGAGTGCGGCAGCCTGCCCCGTCCGAGCCGCGCTGTGCATGCCGGTCGGTCGTCCTGTTGCGTCGTCTCAGCGGTGCTGGCCAGGTTCAAGCCTGAACTGCGTTGTCTCCCACCTCCACCCTAAAACCCAAACTTGCTGCACCAGGTTTGGCCATCAAACCTGGCTGCCGTGGAGTCATAGCCTACTTGATGCTGCTCAGCTGGGAGCCCCTGGCGGCCCACAGACCTAGGCCCCCAAGGCTGCAGTTACGGTTTCCAGAACGAGCCAGGCCCACTTCTCTTCCTGCTTCAGTTCCTGCTCTTCTGTCAGGAACACCCCACCCTCGTTCTCTGTGTTTTTTCGCTGTCTTCCCAGCCTTGGCTCAAAAACCACCTCAGGGAAGCTTCCTCACAGTCCTTTCCTGTCAGTCTCCACCTTTCGTTGCGTTTTCAGTCCTTGGAGACCAGGACCTCGGTCAGGCTGCATCCCTTAGCATGTAGGAGTTAGGAGTAAATATGAATAGCTGACTTTTTAACAATTTTATTTTGGTAACAGTTTACAACACTGATATGTTTTAGAACTACAGCTTCTTCACCCCTTCACATGTACGTTACCACACCATGCCCACCCCAAAGTGCCCTCAAAGTGTGGAGAGAATACACAACAGAATGCAGTATTTCGAGAAGAATTTGCTTCCTTTGGGGACCCCGCGGCCCAGCTGTTCTCACAGGGGCCTGATACTTTTCAGTCCGTGAATGCCTCTGGCTCCCTCCTGAGGCCTGTGTGTCTCTTCTCCAAATAATGTTTTAAATGCATAATATAAACCACATAGCATTATTAACAAACCAATTACACTGAAACGCAGTCATCGAAATATTTTTTAAAAACCCAAGTCTGTGATATAATGTGCTGGTTAAATTTATGAGGCAACTTGAGTGGGTCAGGAGGTGCCAAATATTTGGTTAAACGTTATTTCTGGGCGTGTGTTTTGAGGGTGTTTCTGGATGAGACTCACATTTGAGTCAGGAGACTGAGTGAAAGAAGTGGACCAACAATCCACTGAAGGCCCGAACACAACACAGAGGCGAAGGGGGGACAACCTGATTTCTGACCAGGGTTTCATCTCCTCCTGACGTCCTCGCCCCCTGACCTCACCTGGGACTAAGACCCTCAACCTCCAGCCCTGGGAACTTCAAGCACTGGCTTGCAGGCGGCAGATCCGGGGAGTTCTCATTCTCCATGGCTATGTGAACCAATCACTTGCTGTTTTTAAACCACACGCATACGTATGACAGCATAAAACACACATATATGTACAAATACATAACACATGTGTATCTTGTGTTGTTTCGCTGGAGAATCCTGAATCGCTGGAGAATGTATGACACATGACCTTCTTGATTAACACATTAGAGACAAGCTCTCCCAGGCCTCCCTGGTGGCGCAGTGGGTTAAGCAACGCACTATGAAGCAAACCGCAGCCACTGCAGCATGAGTTCGGTTCCTGCCTCCAGCCAGGGAGGGGACCCACATGGCGCAGCAGACCTCTCCTGCCTCGCCCGCTGCTCCCCTCAGCAGTGTTTCAGTCAGTCTGCCCGTTATGCTCCCCACTGTCTGATGAATCCTCTCATCTCCCACACCTCTGGCCTGTACCCCAGCTCTTGCACATATAAATAAGTCTTTAAAAAAGAAAAGCTCTCCCAGTGGGCCTAGCAGTATATAATTTCCACGTAGCCTTAAGTAGGGAGGATGTTGTGGGCGCCTGGAACCACCATGAAGTGGTAGGAGATATGTGCAGCTTGTATGGGTGACGACAACGTCCCTGATGCTGTTGATCCTGGCAGCGTCGTGACTGAAGAGAACACGAAACTTTCGCTAGAGACTAGTGGGGGTGGGGGAGAATGAATCTTCCGTTCAAGTTTGTGGTCCTCTAAGTCGATGGAGCCCTTGTCAAGAGGTCACTCCTGCATTAGCACTGAGGGTGGCCCAGACCTCTGTTTGCACCAAGCAACACACCAAGAGACTAACCGCCTCAACACCTGTGTTAGTCCCTTGGGTGCCCATACAACATTGTTGTGCCTCTCTGACAAGCTGTGGAGGCCGGGCCTGTCCTCAGCCATAGCTGCAGCCAACTGCATGGGGCGGCCTGCAAGACTACAAAGGCCTAAAGAGTAAGGACCACGGAGGTTCCTGGCTCGCTCACATGAGAAAACAATGACACGTGTTGTCCATGTGTGTGGGGAGCTGTGTGCTCCACCCCTGCTGCTTGTCCAAGTCCACTGATAGAGACTCGTGTACTTGCCTGGGTGGTGCTGGACAGGACAGGTGAGCCACTGACCACTGGCTGCTGAGGATGGAGACAAGACTGACTCCCACGTCGTTCCGCAGCTTGGAAAACAGTCGGAAGACAGGGCAGAGTGGCTGCGCCAGCCGGTGGAGGCCGGAACAGACCTCAAGCCTGGAGGTTGCTCTTTTGTGTTTTGCCCAACCTACTCTTCTTTGGGACAGCCCCCTGGAAAAGAAAAACTGACTTGACCGGTGTGTTCTGCTCACCCAGCAAATAGCTCTTGAGCTGTGCTGAGTGCTAGGACTGCGCTGGGGAGAGAGCCATGGGCTCCTAGAGAAACACAGAAGCAGGCAAGTCATTCTACAGCAGCATAACCACGTGGGCTCGGGGTGTGGGAGCAGGGGGGCAGGAGGGCCTGTCACCCCATTAAAACAGAACACCAGTAAAAAATGATTATGATTTGAAAGTTGCTAGGAATAGACCTGAAAAGTTCTCATGGCAAGAAAAAATGTAATCACGTGAGGTGAGAGATGGTCACTAAATTCAGGTAGTAAGTTTAGTCACCCAGACAAGACAAGTACTGTCTGACCTTACACCACAATATATGCCTGCATCAGGTCACCTGTGCACCTAAAACTAATAGAATGTTATGTCTCCAGGTGTCTCAATACAACTAGCAGGTGGAGGAGAGGATGTGTGGAAAGCTGAAAGGGCCAAGAAGATATTTTCACTTCACAAAAAAGAAAATGACCTCAAACTATTAAAAAAAATCCCTCTAAACCATAGGATCTGCTCCTTGAAGGAGACTTACCCTCTACAGAAATACAAGCAACACACATCCAGTCACGAGTTGAGAATGGAGACCAGATCTCCTGCCATCACTCCTACAGAAAGCACTGGCTTTCCAGCACCTCCACTCCCTGCCAAAGCCAACGAGGGGGCCAAGAATGTGAAAAAAAGGAGAAAGCAGTTCATAAATGTCTATAAAGCAGCTACATTTGCGAACGACTCCCGGCGGCAGTTCCTCTGAGAGAAGAGAGGACGGGGGAGGATGAGGGAAACTGTGATGAGACTCAGCCCATGCCCAGAGCCCATGCCAGCTCTGCCCCTGGGGGAGTCAAGCAGCCGGACAGGCAGGAGGAGGCCTTTGGGGGGACCGGGAGGGTTCCACAAGTGTGGATGTAGGCAGAGCTCAGAGGCCTCTTCTTCTTGAGGACCCACGTTGTCCTGGATGGAAAATGGGGGAAGCTGGAGCTGGAAACCTGGGCCCCGGCACAAGGTCTCGTCATGGCCCTCGCGCGAGTGACGAACACAGAAGGGGAGCGGTTGCCGTGGTGTTGCAGGTCCTGGCAAGCCCTCCCTCCTGCCCCTGCCAGAAAGAGGGAGCAAATCAGTTGTCTAATTTGTACATTTTCACAGCATGTTGAGCAAAACCAGCATTCCTTCCTCAGGCACAGGTTCGGCTTCCAGAGCCTGTGTTCAGCATGAACCTGAAGAGAAAATCCAACTTCTTGACTTATGAAAACCACTCCGAAAGCCCCCAGATGAACAACATACATTTTCTCACACTTCAAAGGGAAAAACATCTGCAGGGAAAATTTGAGTCTTTGCAACATCCTCCAGGACCCAGTGGCGTGAACCCCCATCCAATGAGCATTCTCCTGCGGGGCCCTCAGACCTCAAAGCCCACAGGGTGGCCTTCTCTGCGTCCTGTGGCACAGAGTGACGCCGCTGGGCCTCCCAGCCAGGCCCAGTCTGTGCCTTCTGAGCCCTGGACGTCGCTGGACGCGTTTGGGTGCCAAAGTCAATGAGACTCTTCCCTGGAGCCGTGCCGGGGCCTGCACTTGCACCGCCAGTGAGGGTGTTCGGCAAACCGTCGGACATCTCCCCTAAGGAAACGGAAAACTTCACACACTGTCCCTGTGTCCAGAGACAGGGCTCCGAGCCTGCTCTGCCAACAGCTGCAGGGCTTTGCAGGGAGCCGCAGCTCTCAGATGTGGGGCCCCCTCTGTCCTGGGAGGCCCCTAAAGACACTTAGGCCCACTTGGAAATAGTGAGAAATTCGAGGCAATGAGCCCACACCAGAGAGGGCAGCTCTCTTGTCAAAGGGTCACCACCCAGGTGAAGGCAAACCCCACTTTTCCTCCTTCATCCTCCTCCCCTCCAACCTGCCGTGCTTGCTCCAGGAGCAGCCCGGTGACAGTTCTAGTGCACACCAAGCTAACTGACAAGGGCTGCCTGTCTGCTGTATCTCCATGAAGCTAGGAGAAAAGAGACACGACCTCACCATGCTGGCTCCCAATCTCTGGCTCCAGCCTCCGAACTATGAGCAATAAAGTTCCCTTGTTAATAAGTCGCTCAGTCTATGGTGCTCTGTTACAGCAGCTGAACTAAGACCGCTACAGACAGTTATTCAGCCAAACACTAATTTAGGTGCTGCTTCGAAGGTGTTTTGCAGACAGGATTGAGGCCCATCATCAACTGACTTTAAGTAAGGAAGACACGTCTAAGTGGACCTGATTCTACTCACCTAGTCTCACCTACCTGGAGTGAGGTTTCCCTGCAGAAAATGCATAAAAGTTGCATAAAAGTTGTCCACCACGGACACCCCACTTCCTGAGGACGGGTCCTGGGGATTTCAGACCCGCCCAGCCCATCCCCACAAGCTGCAATAGCCCGGCAGCACAGGGTGTCTCCTCCGAGCCCAGGCTGCGGCAGCACGTGACTGGGATAGTTACTCAGGGAGAACGGGGTTTATTTATGGCTAAAGGGAATGAGAACAAAACAACCTGAGGTCCCATCGCTTCTCTTCTAGCGCGCATCTCTGATCACAGGCTGGAAGCCCGGGACCAGTGTCTGCTGCGGGAGATGTCGGGGCCTCGCCTTGCAGAAACTCAGCAAGAGGGCTCTGAAGAGCTGCCCTGCCCTTCCGATGCCAGGCGATGCAGGGCATTCAAACAAAATAAGATCCCGAGTTCCACGCGTTCCTTGCCACCTCAAGCATGTCAAGGGCACCTATACACTTCCTCCCCGCAGCGGTTGGGGTGGGGGACACCTGTGCACACAGATCCCGCCCCCACCACTGCAGCAGTTCCAGCTCTGGCAATTACCGCGCTCGGATAATCAAAGGAGCAAGAGGCTAGGCAGCCAAGAACGTTTTGTTTTTAAAGCTCTGCTTTTTAGTAAAGTGGATTGTAAGATTCGTGTTATCCGTCATCATTATCCAAAAGCGTTTGAACTCAAGCTGGTTTGGGTACAGGGCTCAAGGTCTGCTGATACCTTGGAAAGTCGCTGAGGTCTAGCTCGGTTCCCCAGCCGCCTTGGTGCGCCCTTTCCGGCGGGGGCCGCCCGGGGCTCACCTGCCTCCGGCCAGGGTCCGGTTCGCGCCTCGCGCTGAGCAGCAGTGCCCTCTGGTGGCCCCGGCTGTCCGCCGGCAGCTGCTCTGGAATCTTCGGTGTGCGCCATGTTTTAAAGCCCTGGCTACCTCACAAGCTCCCGTGAACCTTTGAAAGGTGGGGAGGGCCTGCCTCTGTAGCCCTTTGCTCTGTCACCAACCATCTGTGTGCCTCAGCAGCTCCTGTCACTTCTCTGGGGTCTCTGTCGTCTCAGTTAAATCTGACACGATTACCATAAGTCACCTCCGGTGTTCACATTTAGGAATCAAAAGCTTGTGGTTCTGGGCAGCTCTTTATCCAGCAAATACTTTAAATATATATATATATATATATATTCATACAAGAACTGGTGTACAAGCCAGAGATGTGGGGAGTGAGAGGGGACTCACCAGAGACAGAGCAGGGAGCAGAACAGGCAGACTGACTGAAACACACTGCTGAGGGGAGCAGTGGGCCAGGCAGGAGAAGTCTGCTGAGCCATGTGGGGATCGAACTCGTGCTGCAGTGACTGCAGATGCCCCACAGTGCTGTGCTTAGCCCCTTGCGCCACCAAAGAGGCCCCTCAGCAAATACTTATCGATTCACAGTATTTATTCAATAAGTGCAAAGTGCAGAGATTCAGGTTCATTAGCAAGCCAATCTGTGCTTTCCTGAACCTTAAACATTAGCAGGAAGGGAGAATCAAAAAGCAATAAAAAGCACTTGCACATCAGAAGGTGACTGACTCTGTGAGGAACACAGAGCAGGTACAGGAATCAGGAGTGTTGGCAAAGGTGGTGGGTGGGAGGCTGTAGTGGCACGATGCTGTGGCACTGGAGCAGGGTTCAGGATGGTTCTGGGCAGACGGGTCAGGGAAGGAGAGTCTTGGAGCCCTCGGTGGCTTTTCATGCTTTATTTAGTAGAGGTGGCCAGGTACATGGCAGGCAGGGGTGCCGGGGGGCCGGGAGGCTGGCAGGCCTCCCAGGCCCCGGCGCATCTCACCCTCTCGGCTGCTTCTTCTCTCTGCTGCTGCTGCGCCCCAGTACTGTCGGTTCTCTCGGTCAGTCGTCGCAGTTCTGTCTGTCGGTCCTCGCAGTTCTGGCGTCCTCATGACACCGCCCATTTATGCCCATGTCCAACACAGGTGCGCCCACTTGCGCATGCCCAGCCTGGAATGCTCGCAGCACCGCAGGTGTCCATCATCAGTGGTGGGCGGGTGGAAATACCTGATCAACCTTTACCCCACAGTTAGTCATACAGATTTTCTAGGAACAAGCACTCTGGGTTGAGAAAAACTCAGCAAGGAGGCCTACAGTGAGAGCTTGACTGATCAGAAGAAAGCTGTGTCTGAATTAAGTGGCAAAGGGCACAGTGGCAGGTGAGACCAGACTGGAACCAGGGATGATTACATAAAGCCTCCTAGGTGCGAGGGTGTGTGGGAAATCATCCCCTGCTTCTCTTGGGTCTTCTAGGATGGGGAAGTCACCAAACGAGCATCAGACAGATAAAGAAGAGAAAAGGTCAAAAAGACATTTAATAATAACATGTCTACCTGCTGCATACATTGATTAGACCCAGCACAACTAACTTACCCATGTGGCCTCTGATACCATCATAAATAGTTTCGTTAAAGCAAGGTGGTTGGGTGAAGAAAGGGGACATTCTAAAGGGCGATTACCAGGGAAGGCACAGCAAACAAAAGGTATGCGCATTCCCACTTCTGCCTTCTCAGTTGAAAAGGGATAAGGACGTTGGTCGTCAGGGAGCCCCTGAGAGAGAGAAATTTTTGCAAATATATTCTATAAAAGCAACCACCACCGAGCACTAGAGGCTCTCCCAGATATCAACCTTTTGCTAAAAGACATATTTTGGGTGGCAGATGTTTGCTCCCCTACACTGACAGTGATAAAGTCCGATCCAGTTGGTCCCTGGGACGGTGGGTCTCACACAGGTCCTCTGGAGTCCTTCCATGCTGGATTCGCACCAGATTTGATTAGGATGGTTTTTTGTTAGAGTAGAAGTGATAGCTAAATTCAAAGTGTCCTTCTCCAAGGCGGTGCTAGGGGGCGCTGGATGATGAACGGGGAATAACGCTGCCACGGACCCCGTGAGCGGCCCAGACCCACGCCCGAGTGAGCCTTCTTCCTCTCCTCTCACACTCCCATACACACTCCCCTGTGCTCCGTGGGAGGACCTGTGCATAGTTTGCTCCTCGTAGTTAGGAAAGGCATCATTCTGAGGTCTCCAAAAAGAGCTGCGTGGCTAAAGAACAACGACCTTCATGTCTCCTTTCCCAAATCAAATCTACGTTCTTTACAACTTCTAAAGAAAATGCAACCTAAAAATCCACATAGGAAGCCAGGTCAGAATCAGTTCTATAAATCCAGCCGAGAATTCCTAGAATTACTGATAATTATTAATTATTGATAGTAGATAATATCAATACATAATTATTGATAATTATACATAATTCATCTTCTTTAAATTGAAATATTGGATATTAGGAGTCAGCTTGAGATAAAACTTGAGGTTTACAGTTACTTCTTGAAAATAACGCAGGGGGCCTCCTGGTGGCGCAAGGGGTTGAGCGCTGCACTGAGGAGCTTCCACAGCCTCTGTGGCGTGAGTTCCATTCCTGGCCAGGGAGGGTACCCACCTGGCGTGGCAGACCTCTCCTGTCTCCCCGCTGTTCCCCTCAGCATGTGTTTCAGTCAATCTGCCTGTTCTGCTCCCCACTGTCTCTAGTGAATCCTCTCACTGCACCCCCACCCCGGCCAGCGCTTCTGGCCTGTACTCCAGCTCTTGTATGCATAAATAAATAAAATCTTTTTTTTAAATCTTTTTTTTTTTAATGCAAAACTTAAGCTCTTCATTTATATCCCCACCCTAAGAATACAGGAAATGTCCCCATTTACAAAATGGACTGGGAAAGTGGAGAATAAAATGATTTCTAAATAAATCTAACATGGTAACTTTTCTTTAATAAGATCCAGTAAAAGAATGACCATGGATTAAACATATTTACATGGGTTAAAAATGGAATTAAGTGGGTTTAAAATAGTCTATCCATGAAAATTTAAAATATAGGTAATTTTAATATTGTAATTCCACATTAATTGACATAAAGATATGCATGAAGATTTTTAAGAGTACCAGTTAAATTATCTGTGTAACAGAATACCATGCAGCCCTTAAAAAAATGGAGGTTTATTGACATGAGAAAATCTCCCAAGTTACATTAGATACATTAAATACATTAAATTTAAAAGCAGAGTGAAGAATATGCTATTATCCTATGTGGGAAAATACATATGTAATTTTACTGTTAAAAACACAGTATTTCTGAGATGTGTAAACACTGGTTATAATATTTAAACTGCAGTAAGATAAACAAGTGATAGAGAGGGAAAGGGTTATTTCTGGTTTTATCTCAAGCGCAGTTATTGTCTACCCGCTTTCTGTAGTCTAAGAATACTCCTTCCTAATAAAAAACATGTTTTTTAATATACTAATATTATTTCATATTAATGTTGAAAAGGGATTTTTTTTTCTCTTTCAGTGGAGAAAAAACTGAATAATATTGGGCAAGCCAAACACCCGCATGAACTCACTCTTCACTTGAAATGAGGGGCTTGGACTAGACATGAATGACTGCCTTAAGTTTCTTTCAGGTCCAAGATGCTATGATTATATGACTTCCTTACCCAACTATGCAATAGTTGAAAAAAATGAAACAAGAATCAAAATGTGTGTCGAATACTTTGGGGGATGTGGCAGAAGCAATTGCATAAAATTACTGTGTTCACCGTAAATTTCCTTCTTACACCACACTTAGTAAATTCCCTTTGATTCCTGTTCCATTTCTCTTTAAAATATCCAAGCAACAACAAAAGAGGCATATTCAACTGAAGAAATTTATTTACTTTTTTTTTCTAGGTACATAGATGACATAATTATAGACAAGATTTGATACATAGGAAAACCCTTCTGTCCACCTTTCTTTTTGCTAAATGAATCATCACAATAGTTTTTACAATTTTTAAAACAATACACAGCGTTCCTGGGCTGAAGCAATTGCAATAACATATTGGTACTGGTATATTACAGCTACTTACAATGTTTAAGAACAGCAATGGAGAAAAATAAGTTATTTAAATATTGATTTCATATACAGAAAGTGCAATGTTGTTAGTTGTTATATAACTTGCTTGAGTTTCTTGTTTGCTCTATCAATTTAAAATCAAAATAACTTGGACTCAGACTACTATCTTTTTTTCCAAAAATAATACAGTACACACATGCAGCCTTGACTAGGTGAGCTGACTTCTGCTGCTGCAGTTATGAAAGCAGATTTTGCTATGTCAAGAACTTAATCCTAGCAGACGAGTAATCTCCAAGTTCACCCACATCCGGTTCAGGACAGAGAAAGGGGCCTCTGACTAAGGCAAGGCCATGGGAATGCATCTGCTCTGGCTCTCCGGAAAGGCGAACGTGTTTGGGCTGGTTGCATTTCCTTCTGACAGCTTCAAAATAAAAATGACACAGTACAGGTGCAGCTACCTGAGCCAGGTTGCGTTTGTGCTTTCCAAAGACAATCCTCTCCGTCCCTCAACATTCCCTACCGAGTGCAACTGGCTAAGACTGGGCATGCTGAAGCTCCCACCTGTCCTGTCGAGTTCCCAGGCGGCCCCAGACCACCTCAGTCAAATGTCACACACAAACATCCTAGATCAAATTAAAAGTTTAAAGCAAAAGAAGACCAAAAATGACTATAGATTAAAAAAATAAAAGATTAAAAAGAAGCACACTAAAGTAAAATCAACCTCAGACCACTCAGATTAGGAAGACCTTCCCACTGACAATTATTCATGGTCCCTGAATTTGATTTTTCTAGGCAAAGGCATTGAATTCCAAAGAGGAGTGACAGCAATACAGTTTGGCATTCTCAAAAACGCAAATTCAGAACGTTCCCTTTTCTGGCGCCACTTTGCTAAAATGGAAATCTTACGCTGAAAATGAACCAAACTTAGAAACGCACACAACGGGCCTCCTCCTCTGTTAGCTATCCCAGGACACCTGTATGGTCTATTAGTTTCTGCAATGAGCAGGACCCTCAAAATGTCAGTAGACTCAAAGGCAGGAGGAGATGGCTTCACGGCACCCACTCTCACCCAGCACTGAAAATATGTCCAGTCACGCATGAGAACCCTGCAGCCGCGTTCCTCTCCAAATGGGCCCTGCTCACCGGGATGTCACGATTGGAGATGAGAAAAATGGGCTGTTTTTATGAGTTCAATAGAAATTTGGCAGCTGTGAGCTTTTTACTCTACATTTCCACCACTTTTTCACGTGGCATCTCATAGAAGGTGAATATTACTGAAGAAACACTTATTATTTTAAAAACGTACATCAAGCACGAAAAAAATGCTACCACCTGAGAATGTCCTTTTCCTCAGAAACAGAAAGCAAATGCTAACAATGGCTTCGTAATGAAATCACTTTTTTGTTCCCTGAGGGAAAGCATGATTTAAGGAGTTGATGAAATATCACAGAATTTTCATCAAGGCTTGTGTTCAAAGTGTTTCTATGGTAAATTATTTTCAGTGCCTAAGAGTGTCCAGGATGAAAATGTAAAGGAAAATCATCTTGCAAGTAATGGAAAACTTAGTATTTAGTTGTCTAGATTTGTTTGCTAGAAAATCAGTCACTAGACTCAAAAAGACTAAAATCTGCTGAGAAACAACTGGAAACAGGCAATGACTTACTACATGGCTAACATGGTTTATCTGGCTCCATATGGAACTTTGCTGGAATTAAAACTAAATAAGAAAGGAAAAACAATATCTTCATTATAAAATTGGGGGGAAAAAACACCTTGAAAAATATATTACAAACTACTTCCCTTTAAAAAAAAATACCTTTCTGAAATATTCATCCCAACAAGGACTTGTTGCAAAGGTGACCTGTTAGCTGATGGCTGCATTTTGGAATGGACGTGGTCAGGTGCCAGGCTGACACCGCAGCATGAGGACAACACAGAACAGACTAAACTGGTTAAAATGAAAGGTAGTTGCCCCACGCTCGTGCATGCATGCACAAGTGTGTGCACACACACAACTGTCTGTGCGTTTCAAATAGCTTTTTACTGGATTTCTACTTAGCTTAAAAATCGAAAGCCAACACAAAATCTGTGTCTGATAAACACACTCACAGATTAAGCAATGTTAGACTAAGACAGTAAGGAAAGCCCATTTTTGCTGAAAACATCCCAGGTACGTCAGATGGCAGTTGAAGCTGAAGAGTTGGGGCTGTGGTTACAGGGTAGTGAACACTACTTAAGTAACTGCTTAAAAGCTTATATTAAGGCAAATAAAAGCTGATTGCGAGAAAGCAATTATTAAAATGTCTCTTATTTATCTAAAGGAGAATAGGAATTTTTCCCTAGAGCAGCCAGATTTTCTTACTTTGAACAAATGAGCATGGTCAGTGGTGGACAGTCACTCCGAGCCTGTTCCTTTGGCCAACCTAAAGCCCACCCGGCCTCAGGGGTCCCGCAGGGCGACAGACAGAAGGGCAAGGGCACTCAGACTAGAGCGGGCCACCCCGCCCTCTGCTCCCAGCCCTGTGCCCCGCGCACAAGGACAGACTGGAGGCACAGAGTTTGGGGCGAGTTGGCATCTTGGTTCTTTTGTGTTCCGGAAATAAAAATAAGTGCTTGCCTTTTCTTTGGGGGTCAAAGAGGACCTCATCAATGTCCTCAAGGGGGGCTATTCTGGAGAAAAGAGGGTCACGGGTCCCATGCCAAGTTGCCGCGCTCTCGCCACACACTGGGCCTTTTTTCTGGACCCGGGCTGCGTGTCCAGTGGAGCGGGAATTGCATCAGCATCACCAGCACAGTGACCGGGTGGCTCTTGTCCAGAAGGTCCGCGTGGGGTCTGGCTACATGGCCTCGGGGCCTGGCGGCTGTTTGAAGAGTCTGGCTGCAGACACGAGCTTGCTTATGTGTCTCTCCTCTGTGATGCCAGCCTCCTGAAGGCAAGTGTGTGACAGAGAAGGCACGTGGCCCAGCGTGCTGAACCCCGCTTCTGTGAGGGCGCTGGTGTACATGGGCAGACCGATGGAAATCAGCCAGTCCGATATGGACGAAACGCATCCCGGGGACAGGGGCTTCCTGCAGATCTCGGTGAGGCCACCGCTTGGGATCTGGGAACAAAGAAAACGTTTCTGTCACGACTCTCCATGTGCCACGGAGGGCCACTTTTCACATGCCCGAGGGGAATGCTGCTGAAGGACAACTGCTCAGCAGCATAAAATGAGATGCTAGGCACTGACAAGACCAAGAGTCGCACTGAGAACTCTGTCTCGACTTCTCAAAGGGGAAATGCATCGTCCAAGCGTGTGAGGCACTTGGACCTGGATCTAACCCAATCACATCTAAGTCTCCACACTGCAGCTGTTAGTATTTCTGGCTATCTTGTCTTCTGGTGATTAGCTCTTCAGGGAGAAATTTTCCTGTGCGGGAGGTGATTCTGAATGGGTAGTGGGTTTTACGAGGGAGATTTTCTTGCTGTTTTTGAATCTACATTAACCACCAGAAAAGAAACCATCTCATTAACACATTTATAAGGAATTTCAAATACAATCATCTCTAGGATAGGCTTAGGTGAGGAGGTGAAGACATCGATCTATACTTGATTTTTAGGGAGACCAGCTACTCTTTTAAAAAGGTGACTTAATCACAGATGTGCAAAACCTTGAGACTCTGTGCCATCTTGAGGATGCAAACCCTTTAGAAGGAATAAGCCCCCAGAAATCAGTCTCAGAAGTATCCAAAGATTTACTTAAAAGATGTTCTTTATTATATTGAAAAAATGTTGGGGAAAAGAAATCTATTTCAGACATGGATTGGCAGAGGATACATTCACCTAGTGAGATCCTTGGAAATATGGAAAATCTGACAGATATTTTGGTAACAGAGGAGCAGATCCATGATCTAATAACTGAAAACGACTGCAGTACTGTTCACTTCCTCTTGGTGCAGAAAAAGGACTAGATGGGCTTTTAAAAACTTTCATAGTGCTGGGATAATTTGCATTTTTTTAAATTTCCAGAACAGTATTCAAACATCTTTTGTAGGAATATGTATGTCTCGCCCTCAGCGTCCCCTTGAGCGGCTGCAGGGACCCTTGAGCGGCTGCCAGCCGCACATCAGCCACTGTCACTGACACGGCTGCACCTCCGGCGCCAGGAAGCCCCGGTCCCAGCCACTCACCGCCATGCGGTGCTGTTTCCGCAACTGCTTCACACGGATCTGGTCCATGTTGGTGGCCACGTCCCTCTCGGGCTGATCCAAGTCCTCCGCATATCTCTGCACCAGGGCTTCGGGGATTCCACAGCGCCCGTGCTGCCGGGGAGAAAAACGTGCCATCAGATGGCAAGGGACACCAGATCCCAGACAGGGTGAACATCTCACTCCTGGAAAACAGCACCCCAAGCTTTCGTTTTAAGTAAATATGCATGCTTTATAGTCGGGATGGACGTGTCCAAGGGAGTGCTTTCACACTTTACCTTTCAGGTACTGATGAACTTTAGGAAAATGTTTTGAGATCTAATTAAAGCAGCACATGATCATCCTCTATTTCTTGGTCTGATGCCTTCTTCACCTTGCTCTACCTTATTAACTTGCAAAACGTTACTGGAGACAGCCTCCTCAACAGTAGTGGAAAAGGCAAACTGTGCGGGCTTCATCTACTCAGAGGGACACCAGCAGCAACTGGTCTAGCATTTACTGTAGACTTCTCGCTACTTCCCACTCAAAGCGGTTTGTTTATTCGCTAGGTGTCAAGGAGCGGGAGTGGAAGGTCTTACAGCAAGGCATTAGCAGCCCTAAGAATTTCATAACAAGGATTCCCAGCAGTGCATGCTAACAAAGCACCCATTTCCAGGAGTAACATACAGCTACATCTATTAACCTCCATTTGTCTGCAAAGTCATTTTAGTATTAGTTAAGCTACTGGTCCTTTTTTTTTTTTTTAAAACAAAAAATGATTTTCTATTATAGATCTCAATGGTTTTGGGCCAATGGGATGGTTTATATCATTTCCCGCTTGATACTCAATTATGTGGTTATTACATCTGAATAGGGTCCTATAATTTTCAAAATATGAGCATTTAATACTAAGCGATAGTTGGATAAGTTATTATTAATCCCATCTTACAGGCAGAGACTATGATGGGGGTCTGTTGATGTCTAAAAACACACATTAACATAAAAATGAGTAAGACATGAAATTAGGAATTCAGATCTGTCTTGTCCACAGACGTTTCAGGAACTTCTAGTTCTGAGGGTTCTAGTGCTGACGGTTGTTCCTGCGAAGTATAGCTGCTGAAAATCCAAAGCAAAGAAGCAAAAGAAGGGGCGGGAAAAGAAGGGCAGGACAGTGCAGTGAACAGAAAGAGAAAGGTCAGGGGAGGGCAGGGGAGGGCAGGGGAGGGGAGGGCAGGGGAGGGGAGGGCAGGGGAGGGGAGGGCAGGGGAGGGGAGGGCAGGGGGCAGGGGGCAGGGGGCCAGGCACGCCTGAGGCTGTATCTGCATTTGCTCCGGCCCTGTGCTCCCGGTTCATCCTGACTGGACTCCGCGGACATTCACCCTCTGGCCGGGGCCGCGGTCCCAGCCGCGCGCTCCTCCCGCCTGGCCCGTGCGCCCCGCCAGATACCTTGTCGGAATAGGGCTCCTCGGTGAGGTCGATGCCTTCAGCCCGTAACTTGTTTTCCGTGAGCATTTCCAGGTCCACGCCCCGGACACAGGAGACCTTCCTGGTGCCGGCGGGGCCCAGCTTCACGCCGTGCTCCTGGAGGCTGGCGCTCTCGGGCAGCTCGGACAGCCAGGGCGGCCGCCTCGCGCTCAGCGGGCTGCCGGGCTCCTGTCCTGAGGGGGGCCTGACCGCCGGCGCGGGGGGACAGTCGCTGGGGCTGCAGCCCCTTTTCATGGGCAGGCTGGGCACATCGGGGCCGGCAGGCGCGGGCCCGCCCGCGGGGAGTCCGTTGGCGAGGCGCTCCCGGCTCTTTTTGGCAGGCACCGGTGGAGGCTGTGAAGGGGTCTTTGCCTGTGCTCGCGCCTCGGGGGGCCTCTGCTCGGCATCTCCCTCTTCTTTGGTGCCCGGGGGATGACAAGTTCCTCCAAAATCGAGTCCTTTCCTAAGACCCTCGAGAGGCGTCCTTGTTAAGCTGTGCTTAACTCCGGGAGGGCAAGCATCAGAGTTTTGGGGCACACACGGAGGAGGTGACGTGCCCGGTGCAGAGGCTGCTATTGGGACATCCAGTTTCTTAGGAGTCACTTTCTGAGGTTCAGAGAATCTCTTGCTTTGGGTCAGTAGCAACGCACTGTCAACAGCAGAGCCTGGGCCCTGCGCCTTGCTGGAGGCGGGGGCTGTCTTTTGTGGCACTTCCGGTACTGTCTGCCGAGGGGCCGCTGGCACGTGGCGAGGCGCATCTTCTTGAGCCTCCGGCTCTCCTTGAAGGTCATCCAGGGAGTGAGATCGGGGCCAGGCTTCCACATTCTGCGGGTCCTCCAGGGTCTCACAGCTCCGGCAGATGGAAACGGGGAGGCTCCTTCGGTTTGGATTCAGACCCGTCCCGCACGGCTGAGCACTGGGCTTGGACGCCAGAGGGGCCCTGGCGCCGCCGGGCCGACCCTCCTCGCCCTGCTTCAGCCCGTCCACCGGCTTGGTCAAAGGCAACGTTGGGTAGTTGCCCAGCTGAGTCTTGTGGAAAGACTTCAAGCTGGACTCAGTCGATGACTTGGCAGAGAGAAGGCCAGCTTTCCGAGTCTTGCCTGCAAGACAAGGAATTAACGTTATAACCACGCCTTGAAAAACAAATCAATCCAATGGATGCATAAAGGTGTGCTGACGTCACTGAAACTCCCAGTTTCTAAAGCTGATCGTTGACTTACACAGAGGACATAAATCACCATTTATGACCAGGGAAGACACAGGGCTATGACAGCACCATTTTTATTTTTGGAAAGAATTCTTAACTTCGCTAAAGGTCTGAGGGAAACTCAAATTAATTGAGCCATGTGGAAAAGACCTATGCTGTCTCCGGCAGTAAAATAAATCTAAGCGTCACCTCTATTCCCACTGCAATCAGTGTGGAAGGAGGTTGCTGGTCCAGATCCCAGGAGAAACCACACAGATGGGATTTCTGTTGAGTGAGTACAAATTCCTCAAGTCAGGGAAGCTGGGCTGAAGACCGGAAGGTTCTATGTGTGATGAACCACCCCTGGCCAGGTTCACTGATAAGTGAAGTCTCATATTACATCCCCCAAGCCTTAGAGGTCTGTTACTATGCATGAAATAACTGTATCCTAGAAACAACTGACAGCGCTACAAACAAGTAAACAAGCAGAAGTGTTTGCAGACAGTCTAGAAACACAGCCAAGCCATGGGGGTACAGCCGCGCCCTGAATAAAATGAACTGTTGAACTGACGGTGGACCTGACAGCAGACATACTCTAGCTGCTGACATGTTAACCGCCACGATGCTAGGTGAGCTCTCCTGGCACCTGCGACCCAGGGGCAGGCAGGCTCTGTGCTAAACGCAGAGTTCTCGTCGACTTTACACACATGTCCACGTGTGCACACATGAGCCTCCCCTATCGATAAGAACACCAAGTGGCCGGGATCCCCACAATGCTCGTAAGAATTGGCATCAGGGTTAGGCTAGCAAGTAACCTGGGAGGGAGACTTCGTAATTTGGAGGTGACTGCTCTCCTTGTTCATCTCCGTCTAGTCCTGGTTTTGGTGCCCACAATAGCTTTCAAGCTTTTTAAAAAAATCATGACCCACAGTAAGAACACGTTGTATATTCACCACCAATTACACACACACACACACACACCCTGAAATGAAGATGACTAATCTAACCTGTGAACACACTGGTAATTTTTTTTATCTTATCCCAGAAAACCACGATTCACGACCCTCTGAACTGACTCACAGCTCCCTCATGAATCGCAACTCACAGTTTAAAAAGCTCAGCTCTAGAAAGTGCTTGATAAATATTTTAGCACAAGGGTTACTCCTTAGAACTCCAGTGGCAGCTACAAAATATCAACCCTGGGCAGGTTCATTATGACCCGCAAGTGCTGGACACAGATTTAGGGGGGACCCTCCACTGCTCTTTCTAATCTGGCTGCAAGGGGAGTTAGGGTGTCCATGACAGAAAACCAGTCACTGAGTGCCCTGACCCCACTCCACCTCCGGCTCCTCTTCTGTTTGAGACACGTGAACTTTCTGAAATTTCCTCCTGACCGTTAAGACAGATCACACAGGCCAGACACGCGGCCTGCAATCGCCCTCTCCCTCCGCCAGCGCCCGGAGCCAGGCCCTGCAGGGAGGCACGTGGGCTGCCCGGCGCCTCCTGCGGCCCTGATGAACGGTCTACTGGCAAATGGTTTTCCTTCTGTGCCTAACAGTTCTTAACACTCCAGTGTTGGTTTTTATTGTGAAAATAAAAGGACACAGGAGACACACAATTTAGGTTTTACAGCTGCAGGTATTTTAAGTGGAGTTAATTCACCTCCACAGTCACCAGGAGGTAAGATGATACAGGCCAACGGCAGCTAGACTCGTGCAGCGGTCAGAAAAGCAAAGCAGGCTGTACAGGGAAAGAACAGGGACTTCTGTGACTCTAACTTTTCAAGACTTCATCTACAAGACCAGCCTCGTGGAGACTGAGCTGTCATCAGTAATCACATACATACGCACCTGCCCACTGCCACAGTCGGGGCTTAATAAAAGCCAGGGTTACTGAGGTGTGATTATTTTGTTTACCTCTTAGAGCAATTGACAAAAGAGAAAACCCCATCACAATTGCAGAGGGAAGGGGGCTCTGAGACATTCAGCCATCTCAGCCAAGTCTTCAGTGTTACTTATTCAGGGTTCCACCCCAGGCCTCCTTGCTCTACATCCACAATTCTTCTCACAACCCACGCTGGGCTAAGACCCTAAGGACTGCACAAAGCATGGGATTCCCTTCTCTGACACACACGTTTGTCTTCAACTCTTCTCCCTCTTGCAAACGGGACGGAAGAACAGCTGCTGGGAGGACAGTGCAGAGCTATTTCCTAAAACATCAGCTGCCCAAGTTGAGGGATGTTCATCTTTCCCAAGGGTCTTAATGGAGCACCCATCCCCTGGACAGGCCCCCCCTCCCCGCTGCCAGCCTTCTCAGAGGCGGCAGCTCAGGCTGAGAATGAGAGGTGGTCGTCAGCCAGCGCTCAGAGGTCCAGGAGCAACCCGGTGCCTGCACAGCCTCTTGCATCCGCGGCGATGGGACATACCATTTTCCAGGTTCTCACTGCTTTCGTAGCACCCAGAGTCTCTGGGCGAGCACCCCCTCAGGCCCTGGCTGTCGACAAGCAGCTTCTCCTGCGATCCCGACTGGTCGCTGTTACCTAAGCGAGGGGACAGACACAGGGATCAGAAGGGGATGGAAGAGCAGAGGTTTCCAAGTCCCTTGAATCCCCCACACCCCATCTCCTCCGTTTTCACCCTACATTTTAACCCTTGGACTTTTGGGGAGAGAATGAATTATTTAAAGGAAATGAGAGAAACACGAACGAGCATGTTTTCTTTTAGGAACAATGTCTAAACCTGCAGGGAAGAGGGCGATGAAGTTGGCTACATCACGCCCGTGAAGGATGACGGGCCTCAGGCCACCGGGGCGCGGAGACAGCTAGGGCACGGGTAGGGGAAGAGCACAGACCTCCTGAGGGAAGCAAAGGGTTAGGATAAATGCCCCCTCTCGAGGAGCTGTCAGGTCGTGTGCTTTCTAGATATTTCTAAGATTGTGTATCAGGTTCCTCGTGACCAGCCTTCCAAACCCGGGACCTAACTGCGAAGTAAGTGGCAAATAAAATGTCAACTTTTATTACAATTTAGGAGCGGCCTCAGCCTTTGGGAACACGTGCTGGCTCCTGTATTATCTCAGCAGGAGTGTGGCTGGCAGAATAAAACCCAAAAGGATGAGAAGGCAGAGGCAGATCTTTAGTTTTTGTTTTTTGGAATGTGTTAGGAGCTTTGCTTTGCTTCCTGCCTTTCCTTTGTCTCCTGAGAAAGGTCAGCATTTCTGCTGCGTGGACACAGGAGCGAGCAGGGGGAGTCTGAAAGCCCCCTGACCACAGAATGCCCTGGAGCACGTGCCCTCATCCTAGGACTCCCCCACCCCCTGCAGCCCCAGGTGTGTCTGTGGGGTGCAGTCGCTTAGAAGCAAGTTGAGTCACTAGGGCCCCCATCCCCCCCAGTGCTGCCCGCAGGTCCCATAAGGAGGACTCGCACGGTCTGTCCCAGGGTGGAAGCCACATGAGGCACATTTTGTGTTATCATCCAGAGTAGCTGCCGGGTCACATAAAACGAAAACTACTTTCTACATAAAATGACTAGCTCCTTGATGAATGGCTGAATTTTTTTTTTTTTGTCTTTGCTTCCCCTCCCCCACCACAAGCACAAAGGAAAACAAATCAATAAACCAGAAATCCGATGCCTTAGAGCAGTCATTTGAGAAAATCAAACTTGCAGTGAGCAGAGGACAGCCATTCTGCACGGCAGCTGCTCCCACTGTCCGCCCGCCACTGGCTGCTCCCGTTTCTCACACGGGCAGCAGAAATGACGGAAGCCCAAGTTCTTCGAGGAGAGCCCCAAAGGAAGCAGTGCTAATTTTAAAGTGATTAATGAAAATTAACTAATTGGAAGCATGAGGGCAAGCCTTTGTCCCCTCCCCCACACTCAACTTGGAACATTCTAGAGTAATGTCCTCATTGTGTGGAAGAGTCTGTGGATTTGGAATGGCCTTTGTTCTAGCCTAGTATGTTATTTAGGAAAATGATACTTAGAAAATGAGGGCTTTGAACGATCAGTTACATCCCAGGAAGAGGAACTGATTCAGTGTGTCCTTGGCGAGACAGTTTGGTCCTGCTGTGGCCAGACAGCAAAGTGCTGACCGATGGGAATAAAAGGGAGACTGCATCCCCGCCCCCTACAATTGCAGGCTGTGTCTGCATCTTTGGGGCTGCCAGTCTCACCAAACACAGCAAAACACCCAAAGTTCTCATGGGGAGGAAGGGATCTCTTGTCTGGTGCGAAAAACAGCTCAGCTTAGAAAAATCATGAAGCTACAGTCACTTTCTTTCTACAAGATCCAATCAGCAGCTATTTAGCAGGAGTTCCACTATCAAGTTTAACAAATTTCCCCAAAACTAAAAGTCAGTTTTGGTACATCTGGGATGTACCAGATTCAAGGTCATATCTACTTCCCACACTTATTGGCATGAACGCGAAGGCACAAAGGATCAGAAAGAAGATGAGTAGAACCATGAAACATCCTCAGTCAAATAAGGACAGAGGACTAAGCTGCGTGGCTAAAACCCCATCTGGGCATGACCTGAACTTGGGCTTGAGGGAACTTTGCTTAGGCAGAAGTTCTCCACTATCAGTCTTTAACACACTCATACACATACCAGGACAGAGGAAGAGTGTGCTAAGATGGTGAGTTACCCAAACATCAGCAGGTGCTTATGTGCAAGAATCCAACATCTGCCAGAGAACAGTGACTCCAGGAAGGAGGGAGAGAAGGGAATCGGGTTCTCACATCACCAGCCATTCACTGGACTTAACTGTATGCATTTCTTTAATAAGTAAGGGTTGAAGTGAAATTTCAAAAAGCTTTAGTTCAATTTAGGAAATAGCTATATAGATTTATTTTATTTTTCTCTATACTCTTCTGCTATTTTTTTCAAAAGAGCTGATTATGATTCTTGTAAACAAGATTTTCTTAAGAGAGAGTTTTCATTTCATAGACCAGGACAGTGAGTTTGGAACTAGTGGGGAAGTATTGGATAATTAAGAGTGTTAAGATCTCCATGGACCTCTGTTTCTGTCTAATTTCTCTATAGAAATTAGCTTGACAGGAACTGTGTTCCCACAAGTTATCAGTGAGTGTTTCTTAAACAGAATATGAGCATAACTGCACTGACTATAAAATCTTATCACCCCCTGATAAATCTGGACCTAGACTATTTGGCTCCCCTAAACCCTTGAAGCCTTTGCCTTAAAACCAATAAAAGGAAGTACTCCTGGTATACAAGGCTGTTCTGAACAGAGGCACGGAAAGTTCTGAAATGGGGTTTCCAGAGATGCAAAGAGCCTTCCTTGCTCAGACTTCTGAGTTAGCTCCATGATGGGCAAGGATGCCCTTCAGAATGCCTCCGGCTGTAAATCTCAGGACCTGACCCCAGGAGAAGGACAATGGATCTGAGCTAAGGTGGCACCATGGGGACTACACACAGATCCTGCACTGGACCCGATATTCAGCTTTGGTCCTTGGCTGTTCGGATTGCTAAAAGAACCATAATGGATGGGGCTTAGAAGCAAGCTGTTCTCAGAGGCTGAGGAAGAGCAAATGAGCTATTTTATGAGCAGATGTGATCCAGGAGACTAGATAATTCCACATTAATTGATATTAATACGGCCGGCCAGCTACACCAGGCGCTGTGCCAGACTACATGCAAACTGCCCCCGAAGCATCTCTTGGGGGATTCAAATACTAAAGAGACCTGGTTATAAGCTACAGAGACCTGATATTAACTACAAAACACAATTCCCTCCAAAGCTACCCTGGAAGGCAGCGGGTCTCTCTAGGGTTCAGGTGTCCGTGTGGTGGTGTGTGGTTCTCTACGCGATCAGTTAATTTGGAGGGAGTACCTATTAAGCAGAAGTGAATTTTGCTGCACTGAGACACTGGCTTCCATGTCTCTTGGGCCTGATACATTCAGTAATGTATAATTTTTTTTCACCATTAACCATGGTTTCGGTGTCTTTTAGCAAAAGAAATGCTATTAGCTACTGATATTCCTGAAGCAGAGCACTTGAAAGAAAACACATTTGAATTCAATAACTGGAAAGGACACTGCCTCCGTGATGGATCATTTCAGGAACATTTTTGATGTCAGATTGAAGAATAAAGAGCAAGATAAGACTGGGTTAATGGAGCAAAGGATACAGAGTATTCGAATAGACTACATTAAAAGCTCTGAGCTCACTGAATTCTGTTCCTGGATTGTAGAAATAAGCGAGCATTTTGGCCAGGAATTTGTAAGAGAATTCTCCGCTTTATGTATTCACTTCAGACATTTCCCTCTTCTTTAATGGCAGTTGATGGATTTCATTGATTCACTAGCAACCTATTCAATAAGAAAATAACTCATCATGGGCTCTGAGAGACAATTAACTTAGTGAGGCAAGATGTCCTCAGTTTGCCATACTCCGTAACCCACTGACCTGCCTTAGTACTTAAGGTGGCACCTTTGGCATTTCTTAAGAAAACCGCAGCTCAGGTCTCAGACACTTACGCAGTTTCCTCTGTTCCTCTATCACCTAGAAACACCAGGAGAGACACTGGAGACAGATTTTAGGGGCGCCTACTCTGTGCTGTTTGACATAACACAATATTGACCTTGGCTCTGGAAATGAGCAACTCTAGGGACCTGGGCCTATACCGGGAGCCTACAGGAAGTTCCTGGTGACCTACAGATGTGGCCATCTCCCCAGGACTTCTGTGTTGGGCGGGACATACTGTCATATTCCTGTAACAGCTCCACCGCGGTCAAGAGAACAGCTCTGTGTTCTGGGTCCCTGATGTTTAGCTCATCCAAGTCTTCCTCCTCCAGGAGCTTAAACGTGTCCAGATCTTCATACCCGTTGAACAGGAAAGTGGGCATGTGCTCCTGGGAGGGAAGAAGGCAGTGAGTGAGCCTGACCCACCCTGTGACCCCTGACCGACCACCAGCTCTCCCCCAAGCTCCTTTTCCCTAGCGGTCTTTGATACAGTAATCGAAAGGTCAGTAGGCAGCCTTTGGAATCCAGCCTGAGTCTCCCAGCCTTTGGCTTCTACGCAGGTTCCATTACCCCAGGGCTAAGAAGACACTGCAGGCTGAGATGGACCCCACTGGTTGGCACTGTGATTGTGCCCTGCCTGTGAGCTGGTGCCCTTACCACACGCTGTGCAAGGTGGAGGAGACTCTCCCTTCATTACAGAGCCACTGAAACCCAACCCCCAAAGCCCTGGATCTCCTCAGCAGCAGGAGGGTTTTGCGAGGGAGATAAAGACTATACTGCTGTAGCCCCGCCCAACGTGGTGCTGGGGGAATATGAGAGCGAGGTGGGAAGGGAGGATTTTCGCAGCTGTGGAGGTGACAGTGAGCAAGGGACCGGGGTTTTGTCCTTCTAACCCTTGCTGGTAGCAGCCCAAAGCTCCAGCTCCCAGAAAGCTGCTCTTGGGGCTAACGGCAAAGTAGGGTTAGCCCCTACTAGTCTAACTAGGGTTAGACCCACAGCAGAGGTCAAGGCCGGCCTTAGAGTACGGTAACGATTTCTATCGATTAAAAGCTTATTCTCATAGCACCGGGCCACGCATGTCGGAGGACACGGCCGCCTCCCAGCCTTCTCCCCGCCCGCCCTGGCCTTGCCTAGGAGGAGAGTGCGAGCTGGCGCGTGACCAGGGCGGAGGGAACCGACCTTCAGGTTGATCCGATCCAGGAGGTCCTCCACGGACTTGGGCTGGGGGGGCCTTCCTTTTCGCCTCCTCCTGGTGGGGCGCTTGGGCTTCTCCTCCTCTTCATTGAGCACGTCCACGTAGATGAACTTGAAAGTGCCAACCTTGTTATTCAACAGGCCCATCCAGGTACCCATGGGCGGCTTGCTGATGATGTCGATGACGTCTCCTTTCTGCGGCCCAGGGAGCAAAGATCGTCCCGTTAGGTACATTTCTAGGCACGAAACGCCAGCCTGCGAACCCCACAGATGTGAGCGCTCTGCGAAGGCCAGGCTCAGCGCCCGCCCAGCACCCTCTGAGCCAAGGAGGCGGATGGGGTTGGGGACGTGGCCACGGGCCAGATGGAGCAGACCTGCCTGTGCCGAGTCTACCCAGGCCGGGCCCTGTCCCCTCCAGCCTGACGTGTGCCCGCGGGTCCTCAGCGCTCAGGCTTGGGCACCGCCTGGCTGTCTGAATGCCTTGGCATCGCCCACAGAGCGCCAGCTTGTGGGACAGTTCCTGCCAGCGCAGGCCAGCAGCAACCCCTGTCCTGCTGCCGCTTCGCTCATTCTCGTCGCGTGTCGCCTGCAGCTATCCTCGGTCAGAGGACAAGGCAGCGATGCGTCTTCAGTGGGAGAAAACACAGAAGCTGCGGTGTGGAGGGCAACAGGAATTCTAGGGGGCAAGTGGGGTAGGAGGACAGAGCCCAGGTGGTAAGTTGGCCATGACAGGGAGTGGACAGCAGACCCACCTCTGCCCCACGTGCTGGCTGGTTCCGTTTTGGTTTCAGCATAGAGGAAACCAGTTTATCGAGTGACCGAGACACAAGCCAGGACACCCCCCTCTCGCCCCAGAGCCCAGCGGTCGACCGCAAGGAGAGAAGAACGGCTCCCAGGAAGCCGAGAGCCAGTCCGGCCAGGCAGACACACACCTTGAGCTTGAGCGAGTCCGTGTCGTAGGGGCTGGGTGTGAAGTCTGTGTGCACCCTGGCACGCCCGCAGAAGGGGCCCCGGTAGGGAGGCTCCTCGTCGTCGCCGTCCTCCGACTTGACGCTCTCCCGGTTGCTGGTGGAGGAGTCAGTGGTGCTGACGGTCTGGCCGCCTGGAGAGGGGACAGGAAGGACGAGGTACAGACCCCCCGCAGCTTCAGACCCGAGCTGCCAGTGGGGAAGTCACGGAGCACAGGGGCAGGGGGTCGGGCTGAGATCTCTGCCCTCTGGGTGTTATTATCCCTCAAGACCTAACCAGATGGGGTGACGGCGCATTCTCACTGTGACTCCAGAGTCCAGGGGACTCCCTAGTGGAGGATCCTAAACAGCCATAACAGTCTTGGCCTCATACTGACAGGTGTGCTGCTTTCACCCCATTACACAGTTGAGCAAACAAAGTCAGAGGTCCCGAAACTTGCCAAGGTCAGATGCCTTAAAGGGGGAGGTTACACTGAGTCTGTCCCCCAAACAGCTGGCTGGTAGAGGGCGTCCAGCATGGCTCTCCAGGATCTGCGGTCCTCCTCCTTTCCCTGCGTCTCAAGCGTTGGCCTCTCCCCACCATCTCCCTGGACTTACTCCCACACCCTTCCTCCAAGAAGCCTTTCCCATCTTTCCTGATCAACCCATCACCTCCTCTTTTGAACACAAAGGTAACTCTGGGTCCAGCTCTTTTTGCAGGCCTGTCTCACGGGGCCCAAACATAGCCTGAACGTAGCCTCATGAATCTTTCATTCACCTGCGCCTCAGTACAAGTCTGACTCAACGCCAAGGGAAAAAACCCACAGTCACAAACCCCACGTACTCATGGAGCTCTGGCCGCTCAGGGAACTGCGCAGACTCTCCACAGAACCTCCAGCTTTGAGCTTGGGCTTGTCCACGTGTTCCCCATCAGGCTGTGAAGATGGGGGGGAGCCAGGCATGCCATCGAGACCCGAGTCCTGTAATAGATTCCAAAAGATCAAGTCTCATGAGAGTGAGCTGCCGCATCTCCCAGCGATTCAGCCCTCAGCAAAGTCAGTAGAACCCATCTTAACTTAATTCCAAGCCTAACAGTCTCCCCCTTTCTGGCCCACATCCAGGTTTCATTTTCAAGCTGCAGCCTATGCAATTCTTCTTAAGTGCTCAGATATGTCTCCATGCCCAAAGAGATGTTCTTAAAATCTGTGAGAAAAACACTTCCTTAAACATTAGACTCTGAGTACTCAACAGACCAGTAGCAGAGATGGACTTCAAATGCAGAGCAAGCAGGATTCAGTAGTTCTAGTATTGGGAAAGTGCCATCAGTGTTTAAGCTATTTGAGTGAGACATCTACACACACACACACACACTCACATGTGCACTCCTTGTAAACAAAATGGCAAGCCATAACAAAATCATTCATAGATGACATACTAATATACTTAGAGAAAACCAAAGACTCTACAGAAGAACTTCTAGAAATAATAAATGAATACAGTTAAGATGGCAGGATACAAAATAAACACACAAAAATCAGTGGCATTTCTATATGCAAATGCTATCAGAAGAAAGGGAAATAACTACAAAAGTTCCATTTGCAATTATGGCACAAAGAGTGAAACACCTGGGAATAAACTTAATGAAGGAGGTAAAGGACCTGTACAATGAAAATTGTAAAACTCTGTTAAAGGAAATAAAAGAAGACAAAATGGAAAGATATACTGTGCTAGTAAGTAGAAAGAATTAACATCATAATTTACCCAAATCAATTTCCAGATTTAATGCAATATCTATTAAAAGACCAATGACTTTTTTTTAAGGAAGTATAACAAATAATTATCAAGTTTGCATGGGACCACAAAAAGCCCCAAATAGCTAAAACAATCTTGAGAGAAAAGAAGAAAAGTGGATGCATCATACTTCCTGACTTCAAACAATATTACACAACAACATTAATCAAAACAGTATGGTACTGGAACAAAAAACAGAAACTCAGGCCAATGGAACAAAACTGAAAGCCCAGAGGTAAATCCATATAAATAAGAATTTGACAAATGAGTTAAGCCCATAGAATGTAGAAAGATATCATTTTCAATAAATGGTGCTAGGAAATAATGGTTAGCCATGTGTAAAAAAATAAAGCAAGACACATATTTAACTCCATACACAAAAATTAATTCAAAATGTAGTGAGGATTTGGACATAAGTACCAAAACCATAAAGTACTTTTAAGAAAATACAGGAGACAACTACAGGACATCTACCACAAAGATAAATTCAGAGACTGAACCCCAACAGAAAGAGAAACAAAAACAAAAATCAGCAAGTGGGACTATACAAACTTAAAAGCTTTTGTGTCTTAAAAGAAACCATCACAAAGACAAAAAAGCAACCTCAAATAGGAAAAACATTTGCATACCATGCATCTGACAAGGGGTTAATTTCCAAAATTTACAAGGTACTTAAACCTTCCAACAACAGAGAAATAAATGACTGAATTACAGAAGGGGCAGAGGAACTCAGCAGACACTTCTCTAGAAGAGTCACACGACCTACAGGCATATGAACAAATGTTCAACATCATTCATTATAAGAAAAATGCAAGTTAACATCACACCGAGACACCACCTGTCCCCTGGAAGAAGGGCCCATATGAAAAGAGTGGAATTAATAAATGTTGGTGAGGACGTGGTGAAAAAGGACTGCTCATCCACTGCTGAGGAAATGCAAGCTGGTACAGTCCCGCTGAAAAATTCTAAACTTTTTTTTTAAAGATTTATTTATTTATGCATACAAGCACTGGGGTACAGGCCAGAGGTGTGTGTGGGGGGTGAGAGGATTCACCAGAGACAGGGAACAGAACAGTCAGATTAACCAAAACACACTGCTGAGGGGAGCAGCGGGCGAGGCAGGAGGGGTCTGCTGCGCCATGCAGGTCACCTCCCTGGTCGGAGGCAGGGATCGAACTTGTGCTGCAGTGGCTGCGTTGGCTTTACAGTGCATTGCTTAACCCATTGAGCCACCAGGGAGGTCCCCGGTGAAAAATTTTATCTCAAGAAAATAAGAATGGAAATTCCATATGACCCAGCAATATCTCTATCTATCCATATCACCTGAAAACTCTACTATGAAAAGGTGTATCTACACCTAAGCACACAGCACTGCTCACAACCACCAACTAATGGAACCAACCCAAGTCTCCTTCAACAGATGGATGGACAGAGACACTGTGGGGCACATACTCAGTGGACTAACACACAGCTGTGAAGAAAGATGAAAGGGGGGCTTTGGGGGCAAAATGGATGGGCCTGCAGGTGATTATGCTGAGTGAAATCAACCAAAAAGTGAAAGACAGATTTCAGATGGTTTTACTCATCTATGAAATCCAAAAACCCTCCCCCTTCCCCCCCAAAAAACCCCAACTATATGCAAACAATAATAGGAATAAAACTTGAACTTTCTATAAGGAATATAACGGTTACCGGGGGACTAGAGGAGAAGTGGAGGTAATGGGGGAGGGAGACAGAATGGGTATGTGCATGAGTGGTTTAATGGAAGCAAGAAAATTAATGAATGGGTAAAAACTGAGATATATGCACAATGTAATACCACTTAACAACAAAGAAGATAAAATTCTGCCACTTGCAACAACCTGGATGGATCTAGATGGAATTATACTTAGTGAAATAAACCAGACAGTAAAAGACAAACACCATGTGAGGTCACTCATATGTGGGAGATTGAGAAAACAAAAAGATGCCCTAAATAAAATAAAAATAAACTTTTGACTCTCAGACCAATTAGCGGTTACCAGAAGGGAAGGGGGTAAATGAGTGGGTAAGCTGGGGAGAGTGGGCAATGAGGTATTGGAGGATAGAGCTGGATATTCGGGTGACTAGAACATAGTCTATACAGGTATTGATTATTCATGACCACCTGAATCTCAAATAATTCTATAATAAATGTTACTACTTAAAAAAAATGTTAAGGTCAGTAACAACTTATGACAAGATAAACAAAAAAAAATATTTTTTAAGCCTATAATAAAATTTCTGTATGTCTCCCTATGGTTTTGCCTTCTCTCATGTGTTGTTAGTAAAAGTTTGTGAAATCCTTTCAGGTCAGAAAGCTGACTTACTGACTCAGCAGTACTTTTCACATTTGGGGGGCTCCATGTCATTAGCCTGGCAGCTCAGAGGATGCTTATTAATGGGACTACAGAACAGACAAAGCCACTCTTCAAAATGTTTGCAGAGAGAATGGCGTACTTGCCAAGACAGAGAATTCTGCTATGTTATATGACCACGTGAGCACAAAACCATCCAAACAAAACCTGTTATTTGCATGGTGCCGAATCATCAGAAGGACTTCAACCCGATTCTGCAGCCCCTGCAAACATTTAAGGACAGCAGCTCCTGCTCCAACACACATCACTGGTGCTTTTTATTTGAGGACAGTGAGCAAACCACCTCAAAGACAACTGCAAACAGAGGTGCCATTTCTGCAAAAGCTGAAGCTGCCAAGCACGAATTCCTGCACACAATGTCATTCCCTCTTTGACTCAAAAGTCATCTTTCCAATTACATTCTTTATTTTAGTGCTCCTGAAAAAAGCACATATTTTGAAAAACCGTATTATTAAGTGTGTCTCTGATAGTGTATGTTCTGTAGTGCTTTTTTAGCATGATGAACTGATTCGTCATATCTTTATTATCTACAAGAGCAGGTACTATGCCAAAGACTGGACTTCGAGCGGAACAGAGCAGACAGAAATCCTTACCAGTATAACTGACGCATTTACTTGAAACTGAAAAAAATCCTTGCGACATCAATTTATGGGCAACGAGGGCCTTAAGAAAAACAGAGACCTAGACTACAAAACTGCTATATGATGGTAAAGTTACAGAAAAATATTTGCAGTACATTAAGTTTTATGTACTTGATTCAGAAGCATACCCCCCTCCCCCCCCCCCGCCCCGGAATGTAAGTTTATAGGAGATTTTAGTGGATGTCGCAATATGGAGGAAAAGCCAACTAAATAAAATGCTTTCAATTAGCAGCGCTGTTTTTGCTGGCACGCTCCCCGCCAGCAGGGTTCACGGTTAGCTTCCTCGCTGGGCAGAAAGTCAGGATCCCCACAGCTCCCATGGCCACAGGGACAATGCACACGAAGGGAAAACAGTGTGGGGAAGAAACAGAGACAGCCCAGCTCCCTTCCTGAGCTCGGTTACCACTTGGGATAAGTCATCTGCTGTTACTGGGTGCAGCAGCGGGTGTCTGTGCATTGTAAGCTGCGTTCTTGCTCTCTACTAGATGCTAGGAGCGCCACCTGCCCCCACCCACTCCAAATTGTATCAAATATGTCTCAGTTATTGCTCCTAGGTTGAGTCAGAGGGAGCAAAATCACTCCCTCTCCATGAGAACCACAGTAATAAAGACATGCAGGTTCCGAATCAGTGCGCCTCCAGCTAGTGGGGTTGGAGCGATTTCAACAGGGAGAGGCTGTTTCAGCTCACTCTTTCCACCAGAGGGCAGCAGCGGAGCAAGAATGTCGGCCTTTCCTGGCGGTTCTTTGGTGGGAAAACAGCATCAAGGCCACATCCCTGCACCTTCAGCTCTCACACACAGGTACCTCAACAGCCTATATACACAGGTGGCGTAAAGGAGCCGTAGGAAAGTGTCTGGGAATTCTAACGGTTAAAATGACCTCAGGGCCCTGTTCCCTACCCGCCCCACACAATTAAGGCAGAACGTGGGCCCTATTCCTCTTGATGCCACTGGGGAAGTGGGGCGAGGTTCATTCTCTGACAGCTGCACGGCCCCAGGTGGAGCCAGTGAGTGAAAACATCCCAGCAGAACATGACTTTTGCCAAGTCCTGCAGTGAGGAATCCCTTCTAAGTCTACTTCTCGGATGCACTACAGGCTTCCTGAACAACTCATGCTACTCTTGAGAAGTCCACTGAGGAGACGCAGGTGTCTCTCCCAGGTTTCAGCCTGGTGATCTCCGTTTGCAGCAAGGATACTTTACAAAACGAAATCTTTCCTGTGCTCAGGCGTTTTCGTGTTTACTGCACTAAACCATCTTTTCTTGGCCCCTCTGTCTTTCCTCTTGTCTGCAGGTGGAATCTGGGCTGTGTCTGTGTCCCCAGCACCAAGCACAGTGTGAGGACAACCCAAAGAGTCTAATAAATGTCTGTAGAGTCGGATGTTTGTCTCTATTTATGTAAGATGGTCCTGGAGCCTGGTTAACACAAGTATATTTATCACCATTGAAAATCTCAGCCTCCTCATGCTCGGCTTCCCTGAGGAGAAAGAAGCAAAGGGACGTAGGCTCGGGACTCACGTACCTGCTCGGAGACTGAGCTGCTGTATTTTTTAGACATTCTCTTCCTCATTGTCTCTTTCACTGATTTCACCTTTTTTCCAAGAGAGATGCGGGAGGCAGTGGGTGATTTGATGACTTCTTTGTACACAAAATCTCCTTCTTTACCCTGCAAAACAAAATGTTCCACGTATGTTTAATGCCAGAAAAGGAAGCCCCACAGAGGGGGCCTTTAGAGGTTTTAGATTCAATCTGGTTATACTCTATCTGTCAGAAAAATATCGCCACCCCAGGATCCTGAAGTTTTTCCTGTATTAACTCAGTGCTCAGTTATTTACCTTCTCAGATAGAGATTGAGATCTGCTGGCTGAGGGGCCTCTATTTACATGTTTGTCTGAACTCAGTGGGAGTTGCTATTTTATTTAATCTTAGTCTGTTCTTTTATTACACTTTTTTCTGTCATTCTGAACACTGAAAGGAATGGAGTTTCTCATCAATAAAGAGGAGTCCCATGAACCAATGCCCACAAAGTGCCAGTGGCGAGGGAAGGGAGAAAGCCATTCCCACTGGGTCACCCTGGGAAAATTAGAATAAGGACAAAATGGCAAATCTCAGTCATTGCAAGTCCAGCATCTGACTGGATCTGGCACTGCAGCCTCCGTGTGGTCAGCTCCTGTGAGTTCAAATTTCCTTTTCTGTACCAGTTAAACTGTGGTCACCTCTCATTCTGTTCTGCACTGGTAAAAAAACAAAAAAAAAACAAACCAAAAACTTTCCCTTGAGATATGAAAAACAAATGACACTCATCTTTTTAAAGTTGACCACATAAGATTATTAGGTTACTAATCAATAAAATTTGACATCCAACTAAAGTAAGTTTTATTCTTCCAAGAAATTCCAAAACACTTCCAAAATCACAGATGGGCTGTTTTTGCCAACATGTGATCCTAACGAAAACAAAGCACAGACTCTTAATTTCACAGTTGCATGACAAACGCCTGAGGGGAAAACAAAGACTCAACCCACAACCTTGGGGTCAGAGAGGGGTCCGGAGAGAGGAAGACTCTACCCCACGGTGCCCAGGTCTGAGGAGGGCAGCCAGTAACCTTGTCCTTGTGGAATCAGGGTTGCTTCGGTCTCAAGGGGACTGGGTTCATTCCAGGCAACCCCAGATGAGAGAGACCGACGTTGGGTACAGGGCATGGTCACGGGCTGTGAGAAGACCTATGGCCATGCTGGCGTGGAGTCCCCAGCCCCAAGTCACAGGGTTTCCTCCTGCCACAACGTGGCCCGTGTGCAGCAGCCACATGCACCTGAGACCATCAGCAGAAAGCACGTGTGTATGGGTGACTAAGACCACAGAACCCAAACTCATCTGGGTTTGTGACTCCCCAGGGAAGGGAGTTACTACTGGAGAGAGACAGAGGCGGGCGGCAGTCACTCTTCCTTGCACGGGGACTAGCAAAGCCTTTAGGATGGTGACTTTGGTCCAGGATCCGCAGGGCCAGTCCTCAGGGACACGAGGGTGAAACGACAGCAGGCAGAATGCTCAGAGCCCACACGTTTGCTCCTCTCTGAGGCTACTCACCATCGGGTCAGAGTGGCTGCTGCCGATGTGCAAAGAACGGTTAGTCAAGTCGAAGCCTCCAAAGCTGCAGGTTCTCTGTGGACAGGAGGGCAGGGCAGAAACGACCCAGTTACACACAGGCCAGACAGAGAGGTGCTAGCCCAATCCATTTCCCATCGCAGGACAGCACTGAATCACGAGTACGTTACAGGATGGAAATGATGAGGGAAAGATACATGATCCATGTTCTAAGGACTCTTCTCTCAGTTGGCCACTGAGGCCGGGTCTACACTGGGCCTGCAGCAGGGTGGAGAAGCCAAACCTCCTTAACATGCAAAAACCACTGGCTGAAAAACAAAAACAAAAACCAGTCCACATGTTGGGTGCGGTGAGATTCCCTGTTTCTCAGCAACAGCATTTTTTAAAAAAGATTTATTTTTATTTATTTATGCATACAAGCATGGGGTACAGGCCAGAGTTGGTGAGAGAGTCCACCAGACAGAGTGAGGAGCAGAACAGGCAGACTGACTGAAACACGCTGCTGAGGGGAGCAGCGGGCCAGGCAGGAGAGGTCTGCTGCGCCATGTGGGTCCCCTCCCTGGCCGGCAGCAGGGATCGAACTTGTGCTGCAGTGGCTGCGGTTTGCTTCATAGTGGGTTGCTTAACCCACTGCGCCACCAGGGAGGGCCCTCAGCAACAGCATTTGTCTTACCAAGTCCCCTGGCTGTCAGTTGCGCACTGCTTACAATGAGGAAATATCTATCAGGGAGCCCAGGTGGAAACTCAAGTCCAAAATCCTATAATTCTGCCACCAACAGCAGCTTTTTCTAACAGACTCTTTTTGGTTTAGCATCGCTGAGAAGGATGAAAAAAAGGTTATGTTTATAGCTGTCCAACAGGCCAAGACGATGACTCACTCACTGCTCCCCTGACCCAGCCAAAAACGCTGACACCGGTCCCATCTAGCTGCCCAACTTAACGATCGTGACCCTTTTCTCGTGGCACACGAAGCAAAGATACTGCCTTTGCCCAGAAAGAAAAAGGTCGGTTCAGTGACTACCTTTGACCCCGTTTCTTAATTTCACTAGGAAAAACACCCAGATTATAAAGAATGAAAACTTGACTACCTTTCAGTTGCTTCAGATCTTTATGGAACTATTTCTATGTCAGTGGTTTGAATTCCCTGTTGTTGTTCTGACAAAAACTGCTCAAAGACCTACTCCTCTCCATTTCCCAAATCGGTAAGAAAAGAGAGGAACACACTAGTTTTTGCTCCAAGTAATTATCTTTTGAAGCAATTGACATTTAACAGCTGAGGAGCAGACTTGGGTTCCAATATTTTGTATTAACTGTTTCTCGGGGAACTCTTGTTAACTGACATTAAATGCCGGAAATGTAATGCTGAAATCACTGCTTGTTAAAAAGAAATAGTATGCATATTTTATCTGCTCATTCATCCATTAACACAAAGCAGAAACATCTATGCGTCGAGAAAGGGGAACGCCAAGAATTTTTTGGAATCACACAGCTGTGTTCCCAAGCCTGGGTCCACTCCTACCTGCTGTGTACCCAGCGGTAAGATACTTAAACTCTCTGAGCTTGGGTTTCTTCCTCAGTAAGATACTGTCTCTCTCCTGCCCTTGAGACACTGCCTGGCACACAAAGCATGCTTCTTCCCTTCCTTCCATCAGGTCTGCACGGAGAACCGCATAGTCTGACCTAACAATGATAACTAGAGATGCAGGCAGCTTCTGAATATGTGAATGAAGGGCTGGAGTTCAGCTCTAGGTCTCACATTCTGCAAACTTCCACTGTAAGACTAAAGCATCTCAGCAATGGTCCAACAGTGACCGACGGCAGGTGCGGAGGTGGGTGGGGGCAGCAGAGGCAGGAAGGTTACAGGAGGCATTTCCGGACCGTCAACATTCAGGATGTCACACTGAATTCTTACCAAAAAACTTTTACCTTTACCAAAGCTGCTGTTTCCATTTTAAATGATCTTCCATGGGTATGATTTCCAGTGGAAACAATTCTAATGTGATATTAAACATCAGTGGACAAGCTGGTTTTCCTGGAGTCCCCTTAACCGATGCGTGCTCTCCAAAGAGGAAGACCTCTGAGTGCAAAACACCAGCTCCCCTTGCCCACAAGTGCTGTAATCACCTCACAGGCTAGTGTTTAGTATCGACTTTCCCTTTCCCACTAATAAGGCCCCGTAGACGTTCCATCTCTGCAAAGGCAGGGACTTTATGCTAGTTTCTTTCCTGTGGTTCGGGGCCCCACGGCCGCGGTATGGCACCCAGATGCCTCAGCCTTCCATGGCTCTGCCCTTTGCTGCTGTAAATTCCAGCATCAGCTCCAGCACCGCCTCCCGGCATGTTATTTCTGAAGCATATGAAATAAGTGACAAAGAATTTATGTGGAAACTATTATCTGTAATAAATTAGAAACTCATTTATGTCTTCATAATGCCTGCTGAGTGCATCTATTCCTAAAATAAAAAGCCTAAGAGTGGACTGGTTTTCTTAACTGACTAAAATCTCTCCCAGCACCATGCAAAGATTTCTGGAACTGATTCTTCTTCATAAATGGGAGACAGGCCCAGAGAATAGCAAATGTAGCTTGCGCTAATCGCCAGTATTTTCTGTAAAATCAAGTAGTTCTGGAAGTAGCACTCTTTCAACAGAGAAAACAGATTATAGAGGGACTCGTAAAGAAGGGAGGCTCATCTTTGACTTTTGTGACGAGGCCTAAAGTGAGGTTTTTTTCAGTCCCTACATCTTCTGGCACGTTTCAGATGATGCTTGGGGATGAGGAGACCAGTCAATGGGATGCTCATGCAGTTGACACATGTTTTGGAGGGATCTGAATTTTAAAAACGGACAGAATTCCAAGATATCATGCATGTGTCTTCCCCCAACAAACACTGAATGACCAAATCAAAGCAAGACAGGTGACGGTCCCCAGTGAGTGCAAGCGTTATCACTTCCCTGAGGTTCCATCAAGCACATGGCATTTTTTTTTTAAAGACATAAAGATCAAGGTTGAAGATTAAAGGAAACTATGAACATTTGGATAAAATGAAGAAGACAGGACAAGAATGGAAAAGAACTTCTAAAGTCAATCAAGAAAAGAAATGATCTTAATCTCTTTAAAAAGACTCTTTCTATTACTAAGACATTTATTTTTCCTTACATTGTCTGCGTATTTAGAACATTAAATTTTTCCCTGATTGTACAATATACGTTAAGAAGTGTAAACATCTAATTAGGCCTGGAACACATATTTCAGCATGTAGTAAAACTGTCCACACTGCAGCAAGCACATAATATCTTAGAGATACCCAGCCAGAGGCTGCTAGTAATACTAGGGGTAGAGACTGCACAGCCGCATTTACAAGGACAGGAAAGATGGGTGCTTGAAAAATAAATTGTCCAGATGTTCATACCGAATGCCATGAGGAATTAATCATATTAATTAATCAATTATTAACTAGCACAAATCTTAGAAATATAACATCTAGAGAGAAACTGCTGATGAAATTACATTATTAACCTGGCAACAAATAGTGTGAAGGTTACGTGAGCACCATAAGATGCTCAATTTGGAACCATTCTCAGTATTATGTGATTTTTAAACTCACAGAAGTGAGTTATCAATTAACAGAGAAGGGGGTTAAGGGGTGCACTTGGGCAGGGGCATCTGCCCTATCCAGGCCATGTCAAAGTTACTGAGGTAGATCAATTGGGCAGGACACTTCTGAAGGTGAAAATTAAATTATACCATGGTGACTTGGTCACAAGTATTTTACAAAACATCTGTGGGCCAAAACTGAGTAAGAATGACACTGCTAGTTTAAAACAACAAAAGAACCCAACCCAAAACTATCACCATGACATAGAAAGAACCAGAAGAAAAGTTGCTGCTAATAGCACCAAAAGTGTCCAAAGGTTTCTATGAAGGTGAAAAGAAGATCTGGCAAGGAAGTCAATGCATGTGAGAGTATTTGAAAAACGTAAGATTAGGATGGACCTAAGGAACTTTCCAGAATGCAGAAGGGCAGTTTAAGGATGGTGTTGGCTGATCTCCATGTCCACAAAAGCAGAACTTGATTGAGAGAAACTAAATTGCAGTGACTGTCTGGTGGAGAACATGCAACTCAAGAACGTGAAGGAGCCCCGGAGAGGCCCCACCAGGGGCGGCAGGTCTGTTCCTCAGACACTTCCAAGAGGCACAAGCAGCATCCTGAGCGGTGGGCTGTGCTTGGTGCCAGGCGACAGGCAGTCAGGTGCCCATTCTCTTCCTGCCCCTGGGCCAGTGCACACCGGGGCACTGAGTAAGCTAAAACTTGCGAGGGAATTTCAGGGGGGAAGTTTCCTCATTCTCAAACTGAAATTAAGTTAGCATCTGAAAACACATTTTAACTAGTTCTAATAATTCAGTCATAAAACTGAAAGTATTATTTGAAAGTAGGAACTTTATTCCTTGCAATCTATAGGAGAATCTTTGGGATAACAGGGATATTTCCAGATATGAGTTTCTTTGCTTAAAGAGATAAACACATGGGTCAGATGGAAGTAAAACCAAGAGGTCTATTGTTCCTTATGAAGAACTTCCCTACTCCAAGGCATGGACTCTGCCATGTTTTCAAAGTCACCAAGTTGGGGATGGAGGTGATGGACATCTTCCATGAGCTAGTCCCTGTATTTATTATTTTTACTTAAAACTGGGGTGCAGGCCAGAGGTACGGGGTTTAGATGAGTCACCAGAGACAGTGTGGGGAGAAGAACAGGTGGATCTACTGAAAAACACTGCTGAGGGGAGCAGCAGGCCACACAGGAGAGGTCTGCTGTGCCATGTGGGTCCCCTTCCTGGCTGGGGATCAAACTCAGGCCTTTGCAGTGACAGCACTGAGCCTTAACCACTAGGCAACCAGGGAGGCCCTAGTCCTTGTTGTTTTAATAAACTGAAGGGATCAGCATCTCTTTTAAGGGCAACATGTCTTTCATTTTTGCATGAGCTTCTTTGAGGTCCAGTGACAGGATGGCTGGGAATCAAGAGAGCCACTCTCAGGAGGCCCAACCCCGTGTTCTCGAAAGTGCTGCTCTGCATCAGGGTCAAGGTTTAACTTTAACTGAAAGCCAAACAGCCTCAACTGGCAAGAAGAAAAATGGGAGAAGCAGGAGAAGCCATCACTAAATGAGAGGAAGGTTAGAGATGTGAGGTGATGGTGGAATGAACCTGAAGGGGTGAAGAAGAGAGAGGGTGGGGGAGGCCGGCCCCAGCAGAAAGACCATAATGCTTGACTGCACATCACGGAAATGACAAGGCCGTCCTGGGGACCTTCTTGGGGACTCACAGACTTCTGGTGGATTCTCAAGAGAACCCTTTTAGTACAGCGGTCGACCGTGGCGGCCCACTTCCTCTTGGCCTCCTCATCCTCCTCCAGCAAGCACCGCCTCAGGTCCTGCTTCTCGGCCTTGCTCAGCGTCCTGTCTGAAGCAGGACGCACGAGCTGGGCCAGGTTCAGGTGGCTGTACAGGCTCCGCTCCACCACGTAGGTGATATTGAACTCGCTGACCGAGGGGCGCCCGCGCACCCTCCTGCCGGGGCCACCGCCGCTCCCTCCCCCTTTGGGTTTCTGCCGGAGCAGCTGCAGGTCACAGGTCGTGCTGTGAATGCCTTTTCTGGAGGGCCGCTGGCAGAGAAAAGCTCTGGAACAGGAATAGTTAGTGTCCGTCTTCCTCAGGCGGATCTGCTTGCGGACGCTCTGGATCTCCTCCAGCGACACCAGCAGGTGGTGCCTGCGGCGGTGGCTGTCATAGAAGCAGACGCCGTCGGTACTTACCCCGTGGCTCAGGGACCCGAGCCCCTTCCGCATCTCCCCTTCCGTCAGGGAGCGGGACACCTTCTGGGCCTTTTCTTCTTCTGGGTACGAGAAGAATGTCCCCATCTTCTTGGGGGGCTTAATCAAGCCCCGACTCTCGCCTTTGCTGAAAGTTTTGACCAACTTGCGACTGGCTCCCCAGGTATCCAGGCTGCTGGATGATGGCGAGGTGGTGAGAGAGTCAGAATCATCTTCTGGAGGCTTCTCTGGAGAGCCGTCCAAGAAAAAGGGCTTCTTGTGCACTCCGGAGTAGAGGGCGGACCTGTCGTCCAGCACGGGGGGGCTCTCCAGCCCGTGCTCCTCCCCACCTGGAGGGGAACAACAGGGACACGTTCACAGTCTCCCGAGACAGACCTCAGCATCCGCCCACAGAACTCTCTCGCAGCCCCTCGCCCCCAAGAACAAGCTAGAACAGGCAGCAGTGCCCTCACCTCACCCTTTTAAGCCCAGCTCCCACTGGCACAAAGGCAGGGAGTGAAGGAAATGATCAAGTCGTGCAAATGCATGTTTTCACACAAGCTCAGTGTTGAAAGGTTTGGATGGGTTTTCTCCTTTAAATGTCTTTAAAGGGTGACACTGTGCTCCCAAGACCATTTTGGTATATAAACAACTAATAAATCAGTCAAAGTTAAAATGAAAAAAAAAAAAAAAAATCGTAGAACAACCTAACAGACCTCTCAAAACCGCCATCTGGAATACCCGAGTCAGCCCCGACCATGCTGCTCCTTGGCACTTAGAGCCCATTGCCTTCCCAGCTTGGACGCGCCATCCTCAGAGGCTCAGCGTCGGACACTCTCCTCCCATTGACAGGCGGCCCAGTTGGCTTTTTACAGTGAGCGTGTGATGGACGCTACGTGGACGATGGCGGTTTTTGTTGGTACATGTGCCAGTTAAGAGATTAAACCTCCAGGGGAGTCTGGGTCCAAAGCACCGTGAAGGGGCTTGCAGTGCAGCTGACAACTGGTCCCCGGAGGACGAACAGAGTTGGGTAACTGGGCGATCCCAGCCAGACATGTGCTTCAAGTCACCCTGCTGGGAAGGCAGCGAGGGCATTTAAGGCCCTGCACACGCAGCAGCCCATAGGGGCTCCACTTCGCCTCAAAGGGTCCAGCTCTTGAAACCTTCACTGGGCCAGGTACGGAGCCAAGCCCTCCAGAGCCCAGTGGAAAGGTTTGGTCTTAGAGCAGGAAAACAGCTCTTGGCTGCGTGTGTTATGTGAACAGATGTGAAAAGAGAAGTAGGTCAAGCTGTGGGTGTAGTGATCCTAACTGACTGTGTCCCTTTAATTATACGGAAACTTTGGAGCTCTGCAGCTTTCCACCAGCTCAATTGTGAAAAGGGAAAAAATGAAAAGTTCCCTGGAACAGAGGGATGACACTCAATATACCAGCTGGAACGAGAGTGCCAGCGTGTGGTTAAATGTCAGCGGCAAAGGGAAAGGACAGACCGCTGGAGACAGGGCAGGATCTGGCCAGCAGTCCTTCAAAATTATAGAAGTGTCTTAATTTCCCAAATGATGAGAATTACAGCTGCAAACGAAACAACAAAAAGAAACGCTGCTGTTCCATTCAACCCAAGATTGACTCGGGTCAAGGAGATGGAGGTGGGGAGGGAGATCCAAACCCACGCCCAAGCCAGATTTCTCCCTAATCAGCAGTGCAAATCTATTCATTGAAGAATTCTCCCCAGATCTTTCAGGACAGTTCAAAAGCAGACTCCTTAGGGGAACCAGCCAGTCTGAGGATGACGGGGCCTCAGACAGCATCCTGCTTTTTCCTCGGGGCACCTGACTAAGAAGGTGTGGAGACCATCGATCTTTAGGCTGTTGTAAGTAAAAATGGCCACCTCTTCTAGAAACAGTCCACCCTTTACTTCCAGGGAGAAATGAGCAGTCATGACAAGAGGCACTGCCTGGTGGCAGAGGCAGCCAATAGCCACTTGGCTATAAAAACTGTCCCGACACACACCACGTCCCGATTCCCTGTGCAAGGGCCCTGACCCACCCATGTGGGGGAAGTCAGGAGGGTTTTCTGAGGACGTTTTAGGGGCCGGTCACTCAGCAATGGTCTGGGAATTTTCCGGACTGTCTTTAGGGCTGTCATCAGGGACTCCAGTACTTCCGTGTCCCAGCTGAGTCTGGAACCAGCTGGTGCACACATGTCCCTAACATACGTGGCGCTACTCCCTGGTTCTGGAAAGTCAGCGTGGAAGGGGCCTTGAAGGGAAGGGCTCAGTGCTTTTAGAGGACGCATCACCGCGCTGAGGGCAGGCCTCCTGCAGCAGGTCTCTGTCTGTGCCTGCCCTGGGCCGAGATCCGGTCTGGACTGGGTTCCTTGGGTTCAGAGTAGCCTCTCCCTGCCTCCTCTGACTTGAAGGCACCACTATTCTATAGCGAGAATGACAATCAAGAGGCACTCCAGCTATGCCCTCCAGTGTGATCTGCTTCAGTGACCTTGGTCCTACGCAGATGAGCTCAGAAGAGGGAAGGAAGCACCTGAAGGGGGGGGGCCCTAGACCTCTCAATCGCAGACAGCATTGTGAACCAATACTGCCTCAAAAATAAAGACCAAAATAAATACATTTTTGAAAGTAGGGAAGGAATGGTGATTTCTGATAGGGAGAAGAGAGAGGGAGGATGCGGGATGATTTCATCCAAGAGCAGATTCATGCCCTGGATTCCCACCCCCAACTCTGCATCCACAGCCCGTGACGACCTTGGAAAACCACCCTGTGTCTGTACGAATGCCTCCTGATCTTAGTACTAGCTGCAAGGCTTTTTAGAGGATAAAGTGAAATGAAAAGAGCTACGTGAGGGACTTTCTAGGCTGAAAAGCACCATACAGGTGAACGATTCCTGGTCAGATAACAGATGGGCTGGAAAATGGGGGAGAGGATACACCAACGCACTAAATTCCTTCCCACAATTTAACAGTCATCCAGCCTCCAGAGAAGGATAGAAACGCCGTTTACGAAGGTGAGACTGGAGGAAGGATGAGCAGACGGTCTCTTGGCCATCCCGGGACTCAAGAGCTGGAGGTTGAGGGAAATAGGGTGGGAGTGGGGAGAGAGGGCGACAGAGTGAAGAGCAAAGATGCAGAGGACTCAGGCTGTCCAGACAACTCTGGGTCTTCTGCACTGACCATGTGACCCTGAGTCAATTACTTGGCCTCCTGCTGTCCTTGTTTGCTCACTTGTGAAATGTGGGTGGGATGAGGAATGCCTGCCTCTGGTGGCTATTCTGAGGACGACAGATTGAAAGGATCACAAAAGCTCAAGTGCTGAGGAAAGTGTCTGGCACGTGGAATGCTCCAGCAAGTGTTATTATTACTTAGAACACTTAGCATGGCACAAGCATGCATGAAGTCAAAAGGACTGATGTTTTTGAGGTTGGGGACGGGGTCATGGGGAGGGTCAATGGGAAATGGGAGCATCTTTGCTGCTTTGCAAGATAAGCTGCCAAGGCAGACCCTCCCAGTGAGGAGCCACAGAAAGTTCTGGGGCTGGGGGCAGTTCTAGCCTGTCCAGGAGCACCCCAAAGCAGTGCCCTGAGCTGCACACCCACCTGAGTCTCTCCTGATAATACTAACAGCAGTGACAACAGCACACCCCTCCCCCCCCCCGCCTCGGTGCACCAGACACTATCGGTGTAACTGGGACTCCAGCTCAGTAAACCCAGCTTCCATCTGGGAAACTGCTCACATCCTGATGAGGTAGTCAGGGCCAGACGTCTATGACATTATTACTTTATTTTTTTAACCCTAGAGCTATGTGTGTATGTCTTTTGCTGTTTTTGCTTTTTAGTCTAGTCTCTCTGAGACAACTGATTTGTTCTGATATAAATATGCAAATTAGAATGTGTCTGTATTTTCACAAATGTTGTTCTAGTGGAAAGGCTGACAACTGTGGGGTGCTGCCCCCGTTTTACCCATTTTATCTCATTTGTGGACAAGAGAGCTCAATCTACTAATGAGATTTGATATTTGATGCTAGCAAGCGTACACGAAGTTTCCTTGAAAATGTGGTGCTCCCCAAAGCTGAATGACAGTGATTTCACATCGCTCTACCGAAATGGGGTGTAATTTCAGTAAAAGCTGCCACGGTCAGGGGCAGCCAAGGTACTTTCTACATTGTGAAAACCTGCCAGCTAGACAGGTATGAGAACTTCATGTGGAAAATCAGCATTACACCCACATGTAAACAGAATGACCAGGTGAAAAGACAGCTGAATGAAATCCTGGCATTAAACACAGCGCTAGGTTTATGAAATTGACCCTTTTCTTCACCGTGTTAGCCTCCATTCACCCACATGATCCCTAATTTTCAATATTCTTCTAGGGCTTGCAGCTGGTAAATAATGACAACAAACGAAAATAAAAGCAGCAGAAATAAAATAGCAGGAAACCCTCACCTTCACAAATGAGGAGAAATTCAGCTTCCATGGTGTAATTTTAATTTATGTACACCAAAAATGCTTACAGTGATCTTTTAAAATCCACATGCTAAAACTTTGAGATCTCTCACAACGCAGATGTGACATTTTAGCAAATAATATGATTTTAAAAAATAATTCTAGTAATTTCTCCAATTCATTTATAACTTTCCAAAGAGGAAATCTAATTGTTTTATCTTTTTGGGATAATTGTATAAGGTGCTGCAAATGCACGTGGCCAGCACTAAGAGAGAATATGGCAGAGTCAAACTGTCCTAATTACACACCAAAGGCTAATTACTCGTTACAATAAATCCAAGCTCGTGTCCCTTTGACATCATCGCCTCACGTGTAAAGTGGCTGAGCCAGCAATAGAGCGCTTAAAACCCACTTAGAATGGAAGATCCTGAGAGCCCCACTGGAATTGAGACTTGAGTCTGTTTACAGAGAGAACAAATCATCCCCAGCAATTCAAAGGGGTATCAAGGGCCTGGTTAGATGCTTGCTTGACATTGATTTACATCGAATCTGGACTAAACTCACTAGGCAAGAACCACAGTTTTGAGGGGGGAGAAGTTTACACTAAGAATATCATAAAGTGTATATAAAATGGCATAAACCAAGGCCGTGCCATGCCTTGAGGAGATTCCCTTGTCACATACCAGTCATTTCCCATCTGTGTACTCTTTAAATTATTGTGCTAAGCCCCCGGAAATGCTGGACTCCAGGCCCCTTCACCCCATATACCGTGCTGGGCACCCCTCTCCTAACAGCCTGGTCCATGTCTTGCTCTGCCAGCCCCAGCCATATGGCGACTCATTTCCCACCTGAAATCACCATCTTTTTCTACAGGGCAACTGACCCCAAGTGGGGCACTGACAACCAGGGTGGAATCTGCTTTCTTTACCTTCAGTGCTGGGTTTTTTCATTTCTTCCACCCTTATTAATTTCTTTCTCACTCTGCGAGTGGAGTTTACCAGCTTGTGTAACCTCTTAAACTTCACGGACTCCTCGGTCTCATCATCCGATTGTTCTCTTGACTGGCAAAGAAACAAAGGAAAGAGTTAATCAGATCACTGCTCCAGAGTTTTGCTCTTGCATTTCGGTAGGTTTAGCCACTGAACCCATAAACTGGGGCGCCCATAAGTCTGTACAACAGGTTCACAAAGCTCCACATACCATCTTCGGCTGTACGTCAGTGCAGAATTGAGCCCCGGGAACCACAACACACACCCTCGCCCCGGACTGGCATCTGCTGCATTTGTTTCAACTATGTCCCGGTCCTCCTTTAGGAGAACTGCGGCGAGGAGCGCTCCAGGCTGGCCCTGTAATTCCAGTTACATGGCAGCGGTTTGGGTCAGGCTCTCAGCTGTCTGGCCCATCAGAACTTGCTGTTCAGCGTGGCCATGAAGGACTTCTCCAAACCCAAACTCTGCTGACTTGTTCCCGTCCTCCCCGAAAATCAAAAACAGCAGGGCAGGAAGAGGAAAGAGATACAGAAAGCCTTCTTCGATCCCATTTGTTAGGACTGTCTGCCACAGCTCAGCCATCCTTTCCGCTTCTCCCAACTCGTTCCCAAGCTGCAGGACAGATCCTGCATTCCTCCAAGAGGGACAAGGGAAAAAGCTGACCTTTTCAGCCATACAGTGCAGTCCATATTCCCCAGCATCCCATTTCGTTATGCAGCGATTCAAGTATGCTCAGCCCAGCTGTTTTCCCTCAAGTATCAAACATTACAGAGGGAAAAAAAAATTCTCTCTACAGCAGTGACCCAGGCGAAAAACAATCCTTTCCTTGTGAACAAAATGAGGATTTCGTTTCCAAGTCAGCTCCAACATTCAATATGCAGCTTCCTCTGTTTTATCTGTCCAAAATGTGGAAGAAGCCAGAGAAAGTCCAACCAAAGGGGCGCGCTGCACAGCCAGGCCTTGCGTCCCCGGGAACGCAGAGCGGGTGGAAGGGCGCAGCCTGGCACACCCGGGCAGCTCAGGAGCAATTCCAGCTAATCCTGTGCATGCTGGCAACAGCCTTCTTTCCCTTTCCTCACGCCTAGTTCACTGAAATAGCAGGGCGAGAAATGCCTCAAACGAAGACACGAAATGAAAAAACCTGCCTGCAACGTGGAATGTGGAGACTTCCTCCTCCCCCCAGCAATGCTCTCCCGAACCCCTACCTTTACAGACAATCCAGTAGGTAAGACAGTTAGTGGAGAACAGTGCCAGAGAAGGTGAAGGTTGTAGTCGTTACTCAGGCGTAAAAACAGTGCATACTGCAATCCACAAATATTTCCATAGCACTTGGCACTACGGAAGGGCTACATGCAATCCTTCCCTAGCCTCTGTCCTCACCCCAGAACTACCAGCATGAACCCATTGTACTTTCTCCCTGCGCGACTATAAGCAAACCATTCACCCACTAACATGCAGTTGTGATAGCCTACAAACGGCAAATCTCAGGTCAACGGTCTCTCTCAGTCTCCCCTCAGTGAAGAATATCGATATCCACACTCAGTTTCCTAAAATTTCCAGATAAAATTTTGCATACACATTTCAGAATTAAAGTTAACTACTGACTACTTGACAGTGAAGGATAGAAATTGTGCTGCCAGGCAAGCAGGGAAGGATAGAAAATTTGCTGACAGTTAGGCTTCAGCGCTTGATCTAAAACTTAGAACATACAAAACTAAAATGAAATAGTATTTCACTACTATAAAATGGTGTTGTCTGGTTTGAATTTCATTTCACCCTTAATGACATGGTCAGATTGGCCAACCAGGGGGATAAAAACTGGTCAACTCTTGCTCTGCACAATCAGGACCGAACAAAACCACATGGCGTGGAATTACGCATGACAGCGCACTGCCTTCTTGATGTAGCTCAAAAGCCAAGCATCTCTAAAAGAAGAATCACACAGCTTACAAGTCTCTGTACATCTTTACGGTACAAGCCTAGAACACATCTGTAACCCTCCCATTAAAAAACTCTACAGCCAAATGGAAATGAAATAACCACAGGCTGTTTATAACCAAACTTCAGGAAGCTGCATTCCAGGATGAAAAGCATCCTGGCTACAGACCTCACACCTGGTTTGGGGGTTGCTTTAGCTTGTTGGGAGGGGGAGGGTGGAGTGGGGTTGAAGTTACCTAAGCTGTATTCACGTGTATATACAGAAAAATGGGATGTAGAAAGAGCATAAATGTCTTGAGCCTGCAAAACCACGAATGCAGGAAAGACACTGTGAGAAGGAAGTTTACAGGGAGCAGTCAAGAGTTAAGCCAGGAAAATGGATTTAAAGAAAATGACTCCTCCCCCAAGTTCCAGTGTCCTCAGCCCAGACTCACTGGGGTGAAAAAGAACATATTCCAGGGACTTAATTGTTTTCATGTGTTCTATCTATTTTGGGGCAACGTGAGCTTTTTAGAATGTTGAACTAATGTTATTTTTATTTTTCTAAAAAAAAAAAAATTGAAGGTTTTGGAGGTATTTGCTGGTGACCAGTCACAAACCATGACACCAAGAACTTCTGCTACGTCATCATGAGGCTCTGGCAGCGAGAGAAGGTGGATGCAGCACAATTTATAGGGAGAAAAACGAAAGCTAGAACCAGTCATTCAAGAACATATGCCTATTATTATAATTGTTAGATATCATATTGTTACGTATTATATTATACATTACTATAGCCTAAGTATGTGTGTGATATATGTATTTATATATCTCTCCTCTTAGCTTAGAAGTCACTGGAGTTCAACAATATAACCCACAAGTACTTTTTATTGATGGAGAGGTGTTGACTTCTCACTTCCTCTTGTATCCAAAGGAAAACGAGTTGTGAAATATCTGTCTTAAAAAATATCCTCTCCAGCTGTTTTAACATAAAGACACTGTAAAAGACATGCGTTTCTTAATTTTTTTTTCAGCTAGGAAGCTAAACTTCAATTCTTCATTTCAAGTTTCTCCTTTCAGATATGCACATGATACATCCCAAATGCTAAAAATAGCATACCATTTTTTAAAATTCGAAATGACACTCCCATGATGGGGATATGAGAATTTAAATAAATTCTTAATTAACAAATATTTATACCTATAGGTGTGTATATAGATATACGAAATCTTTCCACTGGGAGAAACTGTATTGCATACAAAATGAATGACTGACACCTAGAAATAGACTTAAGACTATTATAAAACAAGTTTTAAATCAGCTAAAGTAAAAAAGAAGAAATAATTGTATAGGTTGCTCCACATTCAATTACAAGATGGTATCCTCCCCTGCTCCCTGTCCCACCCCAGGGTGGAGTATTAAATAAATTTGGATTTGATCATCTTCTAAAGGAGAAGGTGAAAATTCATCTGTAAAGAACTTCCCACCCCTAAACCTAGAGTAGAAAAAGGCAATTAATTCATGCTACCACAGGATGCGGGGGAGTGGATTTACAATATTGTAAATAGAAACATTTGATTTCCAGTCTCCCTATTACAGATTTTCCACCAGAAAGCCCATATGGCTCAACTTTTAATTACTTTGGCTAATGCTATATGTAGTAATTCTGTGGTGAATGCTTAAGTGTTTCATTTCTGGTTTCCATGGCAACATTACATCAGATTGCAGACAGCTGGCTCCACAGTTTTAAACCATAACAAATCGACCAAGCCAAGACACAAAACTATAGCCGCTTTAAAGAGATACTACACCATTCGCCTGCCAGGGCGCTGAATGAGGAACCTAGGGGGCCTGCTTGGCATGCGAAGGAGGGTGGAGACTCCTCCCTTCTCAGCCTCTTCTGGAACATGTGCATCCTTGACACATCTGCAATGTTCTAATAGGAAAGACACGGAGCCAGCGTGGGGAACTTTTTATAACACAGCTACGTTTGGATGATCAGAAAAAAAGGGAACACAATTAATAGCATCTGTAGATACAAAACTGTGTGTGCCGGAGCAAACCAAAGCCTTCCCTCCCTGTTCGACATCAGCCCATCACTGCAGGTCAGTAACAAACTCCCCTCCACCCTGTAAGAAACAGTTCCTGCAGATTACCATGCACTAAGACAAATGCTTTCCAAAAGCCGGGAGGGAGGCACATTCTTGCAGGCAAAGGAGTCATGTGCTGTCATAAGGTTTAAGCAAACTTGCAAGGGGCACTGAGGACCTTTTTGGGAGCTGCTTGAGATCATGCTACGCACAGGATTTTCAACTGAGCCCTCTGCAGAACACACTCTGCTGCTTCCCAGCTCCCAACACCAGCACGCTGTGCCTATTAACAGGCACGCTAAGTCCACTGATTCCCGCCAGAGCCATGCACATAATACTGGAAGGTGCTCAAGCATCTCTGAAAAGCATCTTGAAACTGGAAATGTATTCGCTTGTGAAATCCACACCTTGGATTCTGGATAGCCCGGTGCGAAACCAAGACAAAAATGCTTCACCTCTGACAGTCCAGTTTGCCAATGGCATTAACTTTAAAGCTAAGAGAAAGAAGCCGATCAGATGTAGATTCAGCAAAATCAGTTCACAACTGAGCTGCACCATGTACGCCCCACCGCTCTCATGCTCGTCTACTCAAAAGAACACTCACTTTCCCCTCCCAGACCCATGCCCGATGTTAGGCAAGCACGCAGAAAAAGAACGCTCAGGTTACCTTGAGGGAGGGAAGAAAACAAGGGAAGAAGGAGCAATCTAGAGGAATTTGAACAGAGAAGAGGGAAGCATCACAGGCGGGAGGAAACAAAAAGCTTTTCTTGACGTGACAGAAAACACATTTTTCTCTGTTCCTATGAAACAGTCTCCAGCGAACTTACCGGCTTCGGCATTTAGCAGGCCTAAGGGGCAACTCTGAGAATGTGGGTACCCCCGCCCCCCCCACTTGGAGAGCGTCTCCACTCTGGCTGCACGAGCTCTGCAATCTCCAAGCGAGGATTAGGCGCTCCTGGAAAACTTGCTTTGGAGTTACATGATCGGACAGGCTCCAGCGCAGCTCAGATCCACAGGAGAAGAGGAAGACCCTGGATTCAATTAGCTGCTTCTGCTAGCTGCCCAGTTCCCCAGCTACTTGCGAGCAGCACAACTTGTAAGAAAGGCATAAGTCATCAGCTCTAAGCAAATCTCCTATTCACCATGAGGAAAAAAGGAAGCGTTGTACGTGGCAAACAATCCCTGTTTTCACTGACGAAGTCTCCCTGACCTCCCGCCGGCCTCCAGTTCCTTAATTACTGTCTATGGAATTCCAGAGAAAGAAAAAAAAAAAAAGAACTCGAGAATCTGAGCGAATCCGGGACAAGGACTCACCCTCACAAGTGACTGAACTTAAAAAAGATCTCTTTTGCAGATAGTCTCCTAACCACCCCCTGGAGGGAGTCGTCTCAATTGAAAATAGACACCTTCGAAGGGCTATTTTTGAAATTACTGAATTAAAGTGGATGATTTTGGTTTTCTCCTGGAGTTGTCACTTTCTGACTCTCTCCCCACTCCTTTTCTTATTTTAGCCGCTAGAGTAAATGTAGGATTCCCCCCTTTCAGAGAGGCTTCTAAAACTGTGTAGTTTCAATGTGCATTTCAGAGCAGCAGAGTTCTCCTGTGTTCTAGAAACGCAGGCATGGTGACATGTCATAAGAACATTGTTGCTCTTCTAAGGGGTGCCTGGGGGTAACAAGTACTTGCTATTAGAAGCAGAACATCATCTAAACCAGGCGGGACTAAACGCCCATACACAAACGCCTTCTCACATCTGCACGCTCAGGGCAGAATACACGGGGTGGGGAAGTCACGGACCCCCACTGCGCCCCTGGAGATGCCCACACCTCCATGCCTCTCCGTGTATGAGTTTTCAGTTCCATATTTTGCAAGAGCCATGGCCCCGATGGGACACCACCAACAAGAATGCATGAGAGCCTCTCTGGTGGCATAGCGGGTTGAGCGCCGCACTGTGAAGCATCCTCGGCACAGTAGCACGAGTCCGATCCCCACCAGGGAGGGGACCCACATGACAGCAGAACTCTCTTCTTCACTTACTGCTCCCCTCAGCAGTGTATTTCAGTCCATCTGCCTGTTCTGCTCCCCACTTTGTCTCTGGTGAATCCTCTCACCTCCTGCAACTCTGGCCTGTACCCCAGCTCTTGTGTGCACAAATAAATAAATCTTGGAGAAAAAAAAAATGCACGCGCAAGCAGGACCTCAAGTCAAGTGCTGCAGGCCCGGGAGCCCATCACCTTCCATGGGTTGCTGTGCTCTTCCCTGGGGGCCTCTGGCATCTTGCACTCTTCAGCAAGACCGATATGAGCGCCCTCCCGTGGAAGTTCCTATCATTTCTTGTACAAGAGCTCAGCACACCACCCGCTGCTGCCACTTCCCCAGTCTGCAAACCCTTCATGCACACCCTCTCTGCTTTCATATGAGCCCCCTACTCAGGGCCGGGGGAGGACCTCAGGCCATGCCAGGTGCCCTCTGACATGGTCCTTCGGACACCCATCCTCGTCAACGGCTCAGATTCCCACGCACCAGTCCCCTGCTGCATCTTCCCGCGTGGATGTCTCTGCGCAGAAGGTAAAGGCACAAGCAAAATTTGTGACATCACAGCCTTCCTCCCGCACCACTCTCTGGCCATGGGCTTTGCCACCCACCAAGACTGCCACCTTGCTGCCACCTATGCCTCACAATACCTCAACATCGAGGACTGAGTCCTCGGTGGCATTTCCTGGTTACTTGGAGAAAACTAGGAAAATCCTATACCCCGAGTGAGTGGGGTGAGGGGAGCTGGAACTCCCTGGGCTGAGCAGCCAAGGCCTGCAGCAAATCATGTCAGCTCAGGGGGTCTCAGTGTTCCCCCACATCACTCTCGGCATCCACGTCACCACTGTGTGTGGATAATGCCAACCTTGCTCAGGAAGCACCTGTCACACCTGCCATCTGTCTGCTCCAGTGGAATGCAAACGACCTACTAAATCCTCACTAACAGCTCGTTCAGGTGCCGAGTAAACAGCCAAGGCTAAAAAGGGCAGCTTTTCCCCATGTGAGTTAGTGATTACGACCTACCCCGATGCTGGGTCTGAACAGCTTGTTTGGATACGGAGAAGATTCCGGGCAGATTTAGGAAGATTCTGGCACCCGGCAGGCAAAGGTTTGGGTGCACTTGATGCCACCTGCAAACTATGCAGCTGTGGCATGTTGCTTAACTTCACGTCCATATACTACAGATGCTAACACGCCTCCTAGGCCTTGATGCACAGTCCAGAGACGGGCAGGGTGTGACGGCGCCATCGATGTGCGACCCAGGGGAGCTGGACATGGAGCAGGCATGAGGGGAGGTGCAGAGAAGGACACATCTTCCACCCATGCCCCCCTTGGTGCTGGCTCGTCCTGGGTGCCCCGTTCTAACTGTCCCCACCTGCACCCACAGAGAATGACACAGGTACTTCCGAGAGCTTCGACGCAGGGCAGTCCGTGGGCGTGGAGATGGCAGGTCCACAGGGAGACACAGGTCCTCCCTGCCACCCTCTGCCTCCGTGGCCCAGCGAGGGGGGCTACAGGGGCTCACTGTACTCAGGACACAAAGAGTGTTCTGCTCTCCGGCCCTGCTGTGTCAAAGCACACTGTGGGCTCTCTGAAGACCAGGCCAGGCCAGGCCACCCGGGAAGCTTCCTGGAGGGAAGGTGGAAACTCAGGACACATGTCACGAGGGAAGGGCCTTGCTAGTCTTATTCACTGGGGAGTGGACACGCCACACACAAGGGATGCAAACTTCTGGAGACGGATGTGAGCACCTGACTCTGAGTCTAAGGACCCATTCAGTAGCTTCCCGGAGCTGATGGTGGCTTATGTGGCAGTGCATTGGGAACACCCTGCTTGAGCCCCAGTTCCTGCATATGTTCTGCTCCACTGTGAATGCGGAAGCGTCCTCTCATGGCACCTGGTTCTTGTCCCTGGCTTCCTCACAGCATCTCAAATACCCCATCTCTCACGTGTCTGCACACCTGTATACTTATAGCTTCTTTTTCTGGAAATAACTCAGCCTGGCTTGCCTACTTCTGTAGCTGCTCCTTATCCTTCAAGAGTCAGTCCACATATCCCCTCCTCCAGGAAGTCTTCCTAGCCTTTGTGCTCATCTCCCCTAGGTTGGGTGGTTGCTCTGAAACACAGATAGACTTTCTCACAGGACTTGGCATAACACTGCAATCACTGTACCTCACTAAACTGCATGAGAATTAAGAGCAGCTTCACTTTAATTTCTCTGTATTTTGGTAACATTTATTATTCCTGATTAATCATGATGCATCGCTAACAAAGTTATAGAATATGTGGAAATGCAGTCATACAAAGGAAAAGACATCACCCTGTATGCCCTGTCCTTGGTTAGAAAAGTCAGCAATATTTTGGTTTGTCTTCCCACATTTATACAAACACACACAATACATTCTTAAGATTTCTGTTCCTTTCCTTTATTTTTTTCTTCACAAAAAAGAATGACCTCAAGTTCATTAGTTGCCCCACCTCCCACCATTACTCTCAGAGTTCCCAAAGCCTCCCTCACAGGAACACACAGCATAAGCAAAACAAAGTACTCGCTTGTAAAAACCACCCAATACAGAGAAATCCCGAGGCTGCCAGGTCTGCTGCACTGCTACTTTTATAACCTGATTTCAAAAATGAGCATGTTCTGAACATTTTCTCACATCACCAAATAGTCAACAAATACAATACAACCATATTTTAATGATTTGATAGTATTCAGCCATAGAAGTGTGCCATAATCCACCTCAAACAACACCCCACCACTGGACTCTGCACGTTTTGAATTTTTCAACATTATAAACAATACTCTGATGAACACCTTTTGGTCAAAAGCATTATCTTTTCAGAACAATGGTATTGTAGAGCTGATAGATAAAAGAAAATTTGCTCCAAAGAGCTTTAAGTCTCAATATGTCTCAGTATGTATTTGCTCAATACAAGAAGCATTGTATTATTCGAAACCCTCACAAACTGTCTAAAAAGAATGCCTATTTCCCCCAAACAATTTCCAACACTGAACATTACAATATTCTCTTCCACTCAGATCAGTAAAAATAGTATTTGTGCTAGGCAGGTATTTCCAGATTGAGATGGAGGAATGTACCGAGATTCAAAGCAAGGAACAGAAAAAATGAATGTACCGGTTCTGCTGAGATTTATAAAGATGATAATCTCAAAGTCTCTGAGTAGAGTCCCAAGTCAGAAATATGATTAATAGCAGTCAACTGAGATAAACGCACACCAAGAACAAAGAGGAGGAGTGAAGCAGTACAGGCTTTCAGAAGCAAACTCACCTTCAGCCAAGGAAATCCAGACATACCTCAAGAGTAGGGGGTTGCCATGGTTTGGGGTGCATTTCAATCCTCCTTTTGGAGCTTAGTTCCAAGTTCCCATATGGGCCTAGAAGCTCGGTGTTTGATGGCCCACCTCCTTCTCCCCCCTGACCTTAGATGCCCATCCACATGGATGAAGAAGCACTCACGGGATGCTGCTGCCTTAACTAACAAACAGCATGTGACAGCAATCAGCAACAGCTTTATGGCCTCCTCTTCTCCAAGCTTGATTTCATAATCTCTCCAGCATGTCTGATCTCCCTGCACTGGTCCAAGAAGTGATGCATTCAGGTCACTCCCTACCTTGGGGCAGCACGTTGGCCCTGGTGGGGTCTGGTTCAGATGGCCCTTGACGACTACCATTATGGTGTCTGACTGTGGCAGGGACTTCCGGTTCCAGCCAGAAGATGAACGTGTTACTCTTTGTGTTTATAAGTGTTTGTCTCGCGCTTTAAAGAAATCAAAATGACTTTAATAAAGTGTTTATGAGTTGCCAGAGTAACTATATGAAATATGAAACACATTGGGGTTTTTCTTTATTTCACAAAGCAGAGTCAGGGAAGGACTCAGCTGTTTAGCAAGAAATATTTTGCTCATTAGCCAGTGACATCATTGCCCTCTGAAATTAGGAGATTTTTGTCAGCATACGGAAAAAAGATGAGATTCCATTCTTCTCCCAGAGGTGCAGTGTAACACTGAAATAATCTCTCTGGCAGTTTCAAAATTAACTAGTGGATGCCAGACTTAAAGAAAGAGGAGGAGGTGGCAGCAGAAGAAAAGATAATTACAAGATACTTTTATTTGTAAAAAGTATGTGAGAATTTGAGGTAATGGTACCATCCCTGGGGCAAAGACTTGTCAGTGCTTAAATGTTTAAGAAAATGTTTTTAAAAACTGTGAAACCAAAGGAGCAGCAAATGGATGGTGTGTTTCACAATAAGCTTTTTTATGAATTCATGAACTTCCGGTTATCTATAATCATCCCCAAATAATGTTGCTCCTTTCCCAATATGGAGGAGGGAGAAGATAGAAGACCTCAGGAATCCACAGTCAAGTCTAGGGGGCCTGGGAATGCAGTAAGCCCACTTACTCCAGCTAGGCAAGGAGCCAGGGAGCAGAGAACATTCTTTTATTCTGCAAGGGACTGGAGCTGGAGGGAGGTAGGTGGAGGAAAGAGAGCTGACTTCCCCTTCACTGTCACTCTTTGGAAGGTATCTCTGCTTGAGATGATGCCACTTTGCCCATAGGTCAGGCACCCTGCTGCTTCTTCACAGGTGAGTCAAGGTAACAGAGACAAAGCAGTGCGAAGGGGTCAACAGCTCTCCAGGCGCCCTGTGAAGAGCAGTATTACGGCAAGCACAGCTACAGTCAAGCACACTGAAGACTGCAGCAAAACACCAAATCTGCTCGTTCCCAAGAGCGTTTGATTCTCACATAATTCATGCCATGGAAAAGGATGATTCAAAACAGGACTGCCAAGTAGGGCAATGACATATGTGTTTGAGATTCTAGTTTCTGGAATTTATTGAAGTTTCATCTCAGAAGCGGTAAGTCTCCTAAGGGATTGGGTGGTGTTTGCAAAGTCACATTATTTTTATGGCATCTGAGACTGACTGATTCATGGGTCAGGCATGATGATTCCTTGGACAGAGCTCCCAGCAACCTTGTCTAGGCACATGACACTGCAGCAACAGAGGCAACTGGGAGAACCTACAAGGCAATGGATGGTGGTGGGGACAACAGTTAGATACCATGTTCTTCCCTCCAACTGAAACTTGGGCCACCAGATCTGCACAGTCAGTGTTAAAGCTAGAGGCAGGTGAGCCAACTGATGTTTCCTCCTCGTTACAATCAATAGCGTTCATAATTCTCCTTATGTTTGTAGAATAAATGATAAAGTTTATTGTTAATAAGCACATATATTTCCAAATTTAAAAAATCTACACTGAATCCTTAGAAAAGGAGAAATTTTAGAGCTTTCTGGAAAGATTGTTTGTGGTCATCTATTCACAAAAAAGGCCATGCATGATGCATGCCTTCCAAACTAATGAAATGGGCAAGAGCCTATATAAACTGAATGCTAGTGAAAATATTCCGCCCAAGAGTAACCAATCAAAGAAAGCACTCAAGCTAATATGTTAAACTTTAAAACTCCATGATCAAAGAAAGAGACACATTTCAGAAGACCTCTGGAAGAGGGTCTCACTTCTTCAAAAGCCGTATCAGTAGGGAACTTGAAAATTTATGTCCCATGGCTTCAAATCTGGAAGGAAGCAAACTGTGTGGCTTTCTCTGTCTTCTGATATAGGAGCAGTGGGAATTGTTTCAGGAGAGTAATGGGAAAAGAAGGAAAGACAATGGAGTAAGACTAATTCTAATTAAAATAAATTCTCTAGAAATTTACTAGGAATTGAAGAAATAAGTTCAAGGCAGAATGCTTATACCTATTGCCAGCCCATAAACCTAGCGGTACGAGCCACAATGCAGCACAAAATCTTAGGGAAGAACAGGCAAAGACCATGTATCCCAGAGAAGCCTCAAAACCACCTCAGTTTTGGTTTCCCCCTTCCCTGACAATTACATCAAGCATCAAAATAAAGCCCTCAACTTTAGTTTAAAGAAAAAACAACCTAGAATCATATCTTGCCTAGCGGGCTTCAGTCAATGGTGGCTGGGGTGTGTGATGAGCTATGCCATGCAGGTTTGATTAAGTTCACTTTAAGACACTTGTACAATGATGAAATTGCCCAGCACATCCCTAAGGTTAAGCAATGCATGCGTGTATTATCAGATAGCATGGAAAATGGGTCAAAAGCAATCCTTACTGTATCAGCAAAAATAGAAATTACTAATCCACCCAAGCACAATCAAGGTGAAAGAAAGTGTGTAGCAACTCTTCAAACAGTAGGAAAGGGTAAAAAAAGAGAAAGGAACATGGAAAATACCAAGATCCTATCCTCTGATCCCATCTCTCCACTGAAGAAATGATAACTCTAGGGACCAGAAGAAATTCCTCACAGGCATTTCTTTCTATAAAGTTACTTAATAAGAACATGAATTTAATTCAATGAGATCTCAAAGACAAGATGAAATACATGATCAGTACTGGATTTTAAAATTGCAGTCATAAGGAAACAGAAGACCCAAACAACTTAACACACACCAATTTGTACATAAGTGTCAAGACTAGAATCAATACCTTAGAAGTCAAAATATTCATATCGATAAAGACTATATTAGTTAAGTCCATTTTCTCACACTACCAAAGTTGAAAAATGTTGTCTGGCTCTTCACCTAGGCCTCTGACCTGTTGCTCCATCTAACCCATCACACACTCTGTGCGTTCTCCAGGTAAGAGAGCACTGGGTTTCAGCCAGCTTCTCTCGGAAGCGTCCCTCGCTGTCCTCACTGGGACTTAGTGGACTTTCTTGGTGTCTGTCTGGCACTGGGTACAAATATCCATTTAAGTCTCTAACCATGCTGTCACCCTCTGACTGTCTCTTCTCAAATACAAGCTCCTTGTGTATGGGCCTGGCATTTTTTACCTACACTGTGGATCAAAGCACAGGCCGAGCAGAATCTCTGTGTGAACTAATGATGTCATATAATTAGCATTATACTAGTACTGTCCAATCAACGAGGGCTGTCAGGGTATGCTGCAGCACAGCAGGAAGAGGGGCAGGGACAGAAGAGAGAATATTTCCACTATAATTAATTTGTGAGCAATTAGAATTTGAATTTCTGTGTTAAGGTACTGCTTTTCAAATGAGCCTCTTTGTCTGATGGCTGACTCTAGTTCAAAGTGTTTTGCTCTAACAACTGTGACTTTTATTTTTTTAAAGATTTTTTTATTATTATTATTTTTTTATTCATACAATGAACTGGGGTACAGGACAGAAGTGGAAGGGGTGAAAGGATCCACCAGAGACAGAGTGAGAAACAGAATAGGCAGACTTGACTGAAACACACTTCTGAGGGGAGCAGTGGGCCAGGCAGGAGAGGTCTGCTGCACCATGTGGGTCACCTCCCTGGCCGGCGGCAGGGATCGAACTCGTGCTGCAGCGGTTGCAGTTTGCTTCACAGTGCATTGCTTAACCCACTGCACCACCAGGGCGGGTCCACAACGGTGACTTTAAAAAGTCAAGTGGACGGCCTCCCTGGTGTCACAGGGATTAAAGTCTCAGTGCTATCAAGGTATAACCAGTCACTATGGCATGAGTTCGATCCCCGACCAGGGAGCTGACCCACACACGGCACAGCAGACTTCTCCTATCTCACCTGCCTCTCCCCTCAGCAGCGTATTTTAGTTGATCTGCCTTTTTTGCTCCCTACTCTGTCTCTGGTGAGTCCTCTCACCCCCCACACCTCTGGTCAAGACCCCAGTTCTTGTATGCATAAATAAATAAAAATAAATCTTAAAAAGAATTTCAGGTGGATGCTAAGCAGTGATGTACAGGTATGACTTCCATCAGCCTTGGCTGAGTCTGCACCTACTCCTGAATCACTAAGAGAACAGGGTTTGGGTCTCTCTACAAGCCATCATTAGGTAAGGTTTAGCACTAAGACAGAAGGTTTAAAGAGGACTGTACAGGTGATGAGTCAATACTAAGCAAGTGGTGGAAATTCTCTTATACTCCAGTTTCCCTAAGGTTACTTCCCAAAGTAGAGCTAAAAGCTGGCATTATAAATCTGAACAGCAACCCTTACTCCACATTATATTACAAATACCTATGTCCAAGTGGCTTGGTATTCGTGTATTAGGTTGGACAAATAAAAACTGCCATTTTTGTAGGTCAAATCTAGTATTTCCAGTTTTACATTGTTCAATCCAATAAAAGAAACATCAGACCAGGCTATATTGAAAATATCTTTAATTTTAAAGATAGGTGCTCTCAGATTATGGATCTGGATATTTTGTCATACATTTTGTTCATGTTGACAATAGTCTACAAGCAGGCTCCTCAAGCCCCTAATGCTGCACAAACCAGTGAGGACAGAGAGGGACCTCATTAATGGAATAGGGGCAAAGAGTTCATTTCCAGTTTTTTCTAAGCCAGCCTAAGTGCCACCAACACGATGGGTATGGAGCCCAAACACACTCAAAGAGACCACTTCACTACATTCCATGCCCTCGACAATTTCACTATAATTAACTGCCATTCCCCCAAACAGCACTCCAAAGGTTAACCAAGTTAATGGAAATCATCCTAGACTCATCCCCCTAATTCTGCAGACACAACCATTCCCACTGAAACATACTAAGCTGATCATGAGTTAGGGAGAAGGAGAATCAGATAAACGGATAGCATTTACATTAGCTTGTTCGACAACTCACAATTCATACATGAGTCCATGTTGCCATGTGAATGGCGTGCACAGAGGGGGCATTTCTGCGGGAACTCTAAGCAGTGCAGAGGAAGAAAGGAAGGGAAAGGAAGAAGTCTCTACAGGAAGACCATATGGCATTCCTTGGGTATTCTGTCTCTGCCACTCCCCTTGTAGGACACGATGGGATAGATGTGTTTGTTCCTGTTTTCCAGATGAGGAAACTGAGGCACAAAGAGAGGAAGCAACTTGCTCACAGATGCAGAGCTAGTCAGTGGGCCTGGGGTGTACAAATTATTGCCTGGCCATATTCTTCTTCTTTCTTTCGGACACATTTCATGTTAGGTGAATGAAGGTCTTGTGTTTCATAAGGAAGAGGGAAACATACACCCAGCCACCTGCATTCAGCCTCGCTAAATTCACCATGACCAGCTTCAAGAAGCAGATCCATTTTCCAGTCACAAATCCAAACTAACGTTGCACTGCAAATCCTTTTAAGTGGAAACCCATGTATTGAGACTTAGTTACTAATACTTCTCCAGGCAAAGAGAAATAAAGAAAAAAACCTCAACACCATTAATTAATTAATTAATTTAGAACTATTAGATACTTTTATGGTTGGAATCTATCCCTTTTAAATTTTTCATAAAACACAATAATGTAAGACAAGAAAGACTGTAGAAAAGCCCATTGTTTTCTTGAAGACCTTGACTGAACCTCAAATGTCAGCTCTAACACTGTGTTCTATGTGACTCTTCACAAAATTTGTGCATCCAACGTTAAATTCATGTTAGTTAAAAATACTAAAAGAATATAGTATTTTAAATGTTAAGACTATTTAAAGATGGAGAAATTTGTAAATTTGTCATGTGTTGTCATTAAAAATAATCTTTTTGTGGGACCAAATTTTCCGAAAGGAATAAGTTGCTATTGCTTTATATTTTGAATTCATTACTTACTTAAATTATTTAAATCATTTAAATAAAGTCATTTTATAAATTTTAATAAAATCATTTAAATTATGTAAAAAGAATGTATTCTTTAAGATAAAGAAAAAGCTTCTGATAAGTTTTAACTTGTAGACATTCTCTAGATGATCTCCATAGTATAAGAAACATATTCCAAATAAACCAGTAAGAATAGGTTTTTCCAGCCAATTTTTTAAAAATCTGGTTCTACATGAAATACCAGACTCCAAAATGAACATTGTGGATAAACAGATGCCCCTTGGGGAAGCAGAAACACAGCCACTCTACTCCCCAGTGCAAGCTCTGCTTCCCTTCACGTTCGATGCTGAGTAAATCTTGTCTTTTCTTTGGTCGTAATAGAAATTAAACCATTTGCAAGAAGCACTAAGAAAGCAGCTTTGTTTGATGCTCTCCTGGCTTTTAGAAAGTTCTAGTTTAGGATAAGGCTGTGGCAGCGCTCCTTCCCCAAATCCTCGAACCTGAATCTTAGGACATGAAGATGATGGTTATTGTTGAGGCAGGTGAAATGACTTTAAAAAGCCAAAGTAAAACTCTTCCGCTGGTGAGGGACAATGGTATGGTTCATAATTTTAGAAATCCCCAAAAAGGCTTAACAGCCCTGGTCACCAAAACATCTCATAATATGGACATATTTTAGTTAAGACTAAAAACAGTCCTCAATCAAGGAAACACTTAAAATAGTACTTTGAAAAAAGTAGAAGTGACCACTTGACATAATCTCCATGTCATTCAAAATTTTGGACAAAATTCAACCACACTGGCTCCTTGTGCTCCCGGGCAGGTTAGCAGCAAAGCTCTATTTAGAGCTGGAATGAAAGGTTACAGAGAGAGGCACAAAGGACGTCAAGTATTAGTGCAACACCAAGTAATACCATAATTAGCTTTCTTTGCACAAATATTTGCCAACTCTAAATTTCCCCAAATGTAGAAGTGATCACATATGAAATGATGACTTGCTTTACAAAGCAACTTGCTTCAGAAAATATTTCACCGCTGTAGCTTTACTTTCACAGGGACTCCAGCTATGGAAGCACAATTTCAAATTTTCTGGAAACATTTTCTATGAATTGAAATAATTGAAGAGACCAAAAACATGTCTGCAATGGACCCGAAGAGTTCTTGTCCTTGATTTTTAAATTTGTATATGTTACATAGCTAAAAAATAATTTAAAAACAATCATCCAATAATTTACATGACATGCTTTGGGAAGATGTTTTGCTGCAAACATTTTCATTAGCATTTAAGCACCAGAGACAAATCACCAGCTCTTAATTACTGATTCGTAGTCACACAGATACCATGATTTACTAAAACTTATGACGGGGGTCAAAAATGATCAAGTTCTGTAAGATGGGAAGTGTAATTTCTTTCCCTTTTTTTATGTTTCAGTGGATTTTGGGAAGCGTAATTTCTAAAGCATTTTCTTAAATGGGAGATAAACTGAACTGAACCGCCAAGCACAAAGTTGAAAGCCTAAAATGAGATCTCTAACAACTTCTGGCAGGAGACAACATGAAAACAAAGTTGAGCAAAATAAATGAAAAATGTTAAAACAAATGTTCAGCCATTAAATAAAGAATCAAGTTAAGTATTCAACCAGAAACTTTTTAAAAGCTCAAATAGTCACAACAAAAGTTTGTTAATGAAAAACAGCAAAGAAAAGACTCCCCTCTGGCAATGAGAAAGCTATTTTTCACTTTCCCTGGTCACTATCTTTAGCACTTTACACTCTTGGAATCCATATGTGAACATGGATTTATTGTGCAGCCACATGTAATTATCTAATGTCAGTTATGGGGGTGGAGAAGCCTCTGAAATCAATGCAAACGAAACCCTAAAGCATGACAGGCATCAATATAGGCATTGAGGCCTGGGGACAAAGGCCTTATGATCCCTGAAACTTTCATGGTCTGGGCATTCCCGGCCATGGCCAGTGGGCTATTTACATCTCAGGATAGAAAAGAATCGATAGAAGACTGAAAAGCACTGGCCCTTGCACAAAAGATGATCAAAATGTCTAACCCATAGCAGCTGAAGTGGGACATGGGGGGAATTTGGAATTAATTACTCTGCTAACAGGCAAATCTAGCACCATAGAGAAGGGCTATTTTGAATGGGGTTTCCTGCTAAGTATCCAGAAAAACCCAGGATGGACTGAAGTTGGGCTAAGATAGGCAGGCAGCTCTTAGTAAGGGTTCTGAAGGTTGTCCATGGTAAAGAACAGCGTAGCATGAAGAGAGTGGTGTGGGTGGTTGCAGACAATTACCTAGCACATGGGATTTACAATGCTGCTTTAGAAGAGCCTCTCCAGTGCCAATCTACACCTACATCTCTCCAGCCAAAAGAGAAGTCACTTGAGAGCTTCTGGAAGATGGTGCAGGAAATAGACGGTCACCTTCTACTGTGCCAGTTAGACAGCAAACTCTCAATACCTGCTTCCCCAATGGAGACAAACGCTCAAGACATGACTAGTTAACTCTGAAGAAGCACCCATTTCAGTCTGAAAATTTATATTAAGCTGATGGACCCCTTTGCAAAGGGTCCAGCAAATTTTAATCTTAACAATGCCTTCTCAGCAGTGCATTCAAAATGCCTGCAGTCCTCAATTTACATTAACTTTTCCCTACATGAGACAAGCCCCTTCTCCTTGCCATCGAAGTGTAAGGTTTCACTTCAGTCCTGTTTCTCAGTGGACTAAGACCTAACCCTGCCCTGACTCAGAACCTATCTATCATGGCAGTGTCCCGTGCGGCCGAGCTAAAGGACCCACTCTGGAGAATAGGGTCTTTGTGCTGTCCCCCGAGTTGGGTTTGAATCACATCAGACCTGAGTTACTGCATTATTCTCCATGATTCTTTAGGTTCATGATTTACATTTATATTGTTGGTCTTCAGTACTTGGGGATAAGAGACCCAAAAAGTCATGGACACGGTTCTTTTGATTACCTCATAATCCCCAGACATGCTGCTTGGCCGGCATATGACACATTTATTATTATAAATGGTAAAGTCTCAGTCTCTTTCACACAAAGGCAAAGCAGGCAAGGCTTGCAAACTAATAATCCTTTGAGGTTTTTTGTAGCTGCAATGGAATCTGGTGCTTGATTCAGGAAAGCAGGAATGAGAAGACAGTGGGAGGGTTACATGCACTCTGAGAAGTCATCGTAGGTGCTTAGAAGGAAAGAAAGGTAAAGATTGAGTCTGTAGTTGCAAGACATGAAACATGCTCTCAAAGTAGCCAGAAAGGCTGACATTCAAATATAGCTCTGTTGGTTGAATGTTTCCCAAACAAGCTATGTGAACCAGACATGGATTTAGCCCATTGCTAGAGACACAAAGATAACACAGCAAGCCTTTCTTGCCAGGGAACTCATGATTTCCAAAAAGGCAGATATGCATACCATTGAATCTGACAATCTAGGATAACAGCTAGATTTGACTGGTTAAGCTAGAGTAGCAAAAACCCAGGACAGGAAGCAATAAACTTTAATTGAGGAGGTTAAGTAAGTTTTACAAAGGAGGTGGCTCTGGGGTTTCATCTTGGAGGATGCATTGTTTTTCAGCTGGAAAGATCTGGAGGAAGACATTTTAGGAAAAGGACAAGATATTGCATGATTTAGAGCCGACCATGTGAAAATACAAGGTATGTTCAGTAATGCATGCATGGTCCTATGACCCTGGAGTGGAGGATCTTGGGGCAGGGGGTCACAGACGAAGAGTGGAGATTCTGATGAAAATCAGATCACATGAGGTCTTGAGTATGCCAAAAAGCTTGGAATTTATCTTAAAGGACTGGAAAAGCCACTTGACTTTATAGAAACATGATTCTAAGAAAAGAGGTGTGTTTTATAAAGATGACCTGCATGGACAGGAAATGAGACTGAAGACATGGAGGTAGAATCAGAAACCTAACAAACAAAGGAACAGCACACTAGAGTAAAAAGGATAACTCCGCCCGTCTTCGGTCCACAGAGGTGGCCAGGATATCATGAAAGGTCTATTTCAAACTCTGGAATTATCACTACTTATAATCGCTGTAGAACTCCTCATTCAAGAAGTACTGTTTTATGATGAAGCACTGTTTTAGTCACAAAAATAGCACTAATAATAAAGACATCCAAATTGGAAAATTAGTAAAATTACCCCTGTTCACATATGATGTGTTCTTACATACAGATACCCCCTTCCATATACACACACAAAAACTGTTAGAAATAAAAAATGAACTCAGCAAAGTAGCAGGATATGAAATCAACAAGAACAATTCAATTCCATTTTTATGTTAATAATGAACAATTTGAAAAAAAATTGTATTGATAATAGCATCAAAAGAATAAAATATGTAGGAATAAACTTAACCAAGGAGGTAAGATTTTTGAACTAAAAACTATAAAATGTAGCTTTAAAAAATTAAGACATAAAAGTAAAGACATTCTACGTTCATGGTTGGGAAGACTTCATGTTGTTCAGATGACAATACTACCAAGTCAATCTACAGACCCCATGCGATTCCTATCAAAACCCCTTGGCCTCTTTTGCAGAAATAATAATAAAACCCATCCTGAAAGGCATATGGAATCCCAAGGGACCTAAACAATCCAAAAATCAAAAACAAATTGGAGGGCTCAAAGTTCTAGATGTCAAAACTTAATATAAACTCCATTCATCAAGAGTATGATTCCTACAAAAGTGGAGACATACACAGCAATAGAATAAAATAGCTGGCCCAGAAATAAACGCTTCATATCTGGTCAGTTACATTTGGACCACTCAATGGGAAAAGGACAGTATTTTTGACAAATGATTCTGGGGAAACTTGGTATCTACCTGCAAAAGAATGAAGTTGAAATAATACGTTACCTCACAGACAAAAGCTAATTTTGAAATGCGTCAAAGACCTAACTTAACAGCTAAAATTATAAAATTGATAAAAGAAATCATAAAAAAAAAATCTTCACAACAATGGATTTGACAATGATTTCTTAGACATGGCACAAAAAGCACAGGCAACAGAAGAAAATATAAATTGGACTTCAAAATATAAAACTTACATGCATCAAGAGTGACAAGAACCCACAGACAGGAACAAAATATTTGCTAATAATATGTCTGATAAGGGGTTAATATCCAGAATACATAAAAACCCACCACAATTAAACAACCACCAAGAAGAAAGCCTAATTCAAGAATGAGCAAAAAATTGGAATAGATATTTCCCCAAACAAGATGTACAAATGGCCAAACACACAAGATACTCAGCATCATTAGAATTATGGAAATGCAAATCAAAACCAAAGTGAGATACTATTTCACACCTATAGAATGGCTATCATCAAAATGAGAGAAAACAAGGAGTACTGGTGAGGATGTAGAGAAACTGAAACCTTCAGACACCACAGTTAGGAATAAGAAGTGGTGTAGACACTGTGGAGAGCAGTGTGGTAGCTCCTCAAACTGAAAATGGAACTACTGTGTAACCCAGAAATCCCACTCCTAGATACAAACCCAAAAGAAGTGACAAGAGGGTCTCAAAGAGATACTGGTACACCAATGTTTTTGGTTGCCTTGTTCACATAGTTCAAAGGTAGAAAACACCCATGTTTTTATCAACAGATGCATGGACAAACAAAATGTGATATATACATGCAGTGGAAAATTACTCACCCATGAAAAGGAACCAGTATGTGCTATGGTATGCTTAGTGAAATAAATCAGGCATGGAAGGACAAATAGCATATAAACTGAAGGAGGCAACTTGGACTAGGCAGACTCCTGGAAAAAGAAAGTGGAGTGGGGGCTGCTGTGGGTTGGGGGAGAGGAAAATGGGGAGTTACTCTTGAATGGTTATGGGATTTCTGTTATGAATGATGCAAAAGTTCTGGAAATGGATTGTGGTGATGGTTTGCACAAAAATGCACTTCACATCCACAGACGAGCCAATCAGATAAAGAAAACTGGTAAAATGGATGAAGAGGTTGTTCTTTTCAGATCCAGGTGAGAGTTGGCAGGTATAAATACAACCTCAAGGCTGGGCTTGTGCAGCTGTCCCCTCTGAGTAGAGGTGGCCAGATGTGCAGGCGGTGAACTTACATTGCAGTTTGAGGAGGTATCGAATGTGGGGTCGCATCCGTCCGGCCAGTCGGCAGGATCCAAGGCCGCGGAATGCCGGTGCTGGGCCTCGTACTCCTTGAGCTGCAAGAGGAAGCGGAGGACTGAGACAGAAATAACGGCCAGTGCTGTCTTCCAAGACACAGAGACTGTTCTGGGCACCTTCTCCCGCCACTGCTGGTGCCAGCCAAGGACCAGGTTCCCCAAACCAAAAGGAAGCGACACGCCCTGCCCTGTGGGTTTTATCTAGATCAAACCCACAGACACAAAGGGCTCTTTGTATTGTGTTCCAAAAAATCCTTCATTCCCCTTTTCAACATCCTCCAATAGCAAAAATCACCAACTGGCTGTAGTCTGGCCTCTGACTTAACTTTCCTTACACTCTGCTCTAGGAGACACATAGAGATACAGGCACGTCAGTAGATTGGAGGGGAAATCTGAAACTGATGGCTAAGAATCACTTGCTTTTCTTAATCTAGACTAGTTCAAGCTACTGATTCGATGTTGTCACTGCGCAAGTGTTATGATTTATTGGGGATGAGAGGAATACAAGGAACCCAGAATATATTCAGTAACATTCAAAGTTTGGAGTTGAAACCTAGTTTTGACTTCTCTGAAAAACACAGACAAGTGATGTATCACAGAACACAAGTCAGTGTAACCTAGCACAGCTGGAGGAAGGACCCAGCCCCCGGGACAGGTTCCAGGCATAAAGAATCTTACCTCTGATACCATAGCAAAACCCTACAGTAAAATGTTTTTTAGGTATGATCTTAATACTTTGATCAAGTCAAGTCATTGAAACCCAGAAACAATCTGACCCAACAGCTGGGGAGATGGTATCAGAACTGATCCCCACACTGGCAAAGCCTCCATGTGGACAGATCCTCTGAGGAAAAGCGCGTTTCATAATAAACATTATTTTTAGTATGAAATTCTCTTCTGCACAGACATGTGGTAGCAGATGGATCAGCAGGAGGCAGGGGGTACTGACTTAAAATGTTGGCGGCTGAAGCAAACAGTAGGTGGAAGCCCTTAGACAAATTACTTAATCCCTCTGTGCATCGGTTTCTTCTCCTGGAAAATGGGGTGACATTCTATTTCACAAGGCTGATAAAGGAACAAAATTCTTAGCATATTGTACCTATTGATGGTCTTAGCATGATAGTATCATTATAGCATTATTATTATTATTATCATCATCATCATCATCATTTTACAAATGAGCAAAGAGTGGGAGCCTCCCTGGTGGCGCAAGGGGTTAAGTCTCAGCACTATGAAGCTATCCACAGCCACTGCAGTACGAGTTCAATCCCCAGCCAGGGAGTGACCCACATGGCGCAGCAGACCTCTCCTGCCTCGCCCACTGCTCCCCTCAGCAGTGGATTTCAGTAGATCTGCTTGTTCTGCTCCCCACTCTGTCTCTGGTGACTCCTCTCAACCCCCAGACCTCTGGCCTGTGCCCAATTCTTATATGCATAAATAAATCTTTTTTTAAAAATTGATTGTTGTAATTATTTCATAATATTCTTAAGGCAAACCATACTATATACTTTCAACTTAAACAGTGATTTATGTCAATTATAGAGCAAGAGAAGTGGCAGAAAAAAAAGAATATTTGTGCTTCTTCTGACACAGATTCAAATCTGTGCTCTATATTTACTTCATTACTATATTTTATTTTTTTGATTTCCTAATTTTAAAATGCTATGTTTTAGCTATAAAATAGAATCTCTAAAAATGTTTAAAGTGTATTTTACAGGGAAAAGCATCATCTGGCTATGATTTCTTTAATTATATTTTTATATTTCACTCTTCTCCCAGGAAAGTTTTGACATAAATATAATTTCATAAAGGGAAGATAACTGGTGATTTCACTTGAGAACTTACACATTTTAAAGAAAATTTATAGGTTTTGCTTAAAATAACAAAGGTGTTTTACTCATGGAATGATGAAGTTTTAAAACGACAACGTAAAGGGCGTGTGTGGGCATACGTAACTGTCCATTTGTCTGAGAGTACTTCCTCACATCCTGTGCTCTCCAGACTGATCATTTTCTTCTAGCTGATACTGTTCTTTGAGGAATGGTCGTCTTTAGTAGCTTCACATTATTCTGTCTTCAAGACCTTTAGGGAGAGTGCTTCTAAAATGTTCCCATTTCTACAGTGCTTATTGTGAAGAACATTCATAGTATATCTAATCTAAATCCCCTCCAGCTGCAATTTTAATTCATTTCCTTTTATTATATTCTCAGCAGAGATCAAAACAAAATGAAACAGAGTAGTCCTCAGTACATCCCAAAAATGTACTGTGTAATAATCCTTCATATACTTGGAGACAGTGAATGAGCTCTTTTCTGTTTTTGCTCTGAGATAAATCCTTTCCAATTTTACCCTATGGGGCCTATTTTTTAAAACCCACAATTACTTTGTTGCTCTCTTATAAAATCTCTCTGTGAGCCTCTCTAGTTGTCCAGTACTCTGGAACTGATGCACATGAGCTGCTACAAGGCAACAATTTAAATATGTGTATCTATATATGCTTATATAGATTTACTCCCAGTGTACAATCAGGTAGACCAGATGCCCTGGCTTCCTTCACAAAACTTCCCCGGCACCTGTAGACATGGGCTCATGCATAGACCCTTCTCTGAAAAACTATTCATATTTGAAATAAGTCATATCCTCTCCTTCCTACCTCTTCTTCTCTGGCACAACAAACTCTACTAGGCAATTCACCTTCCAGAACTCTCCCTTCCTATGGGATCAGGCTGAGGCTAGATTTTCTGACTTCACATCTTTGTCCAGCTTCTTCCTCTATTTCTCCTGCTTCCCTCTCTCACTTAAAAGTTTCTCCTAAAAGCTTTTCTTCAATAAAACATGTGCACAAGAATCCCTGTCTCAGGTTCTGCTTCTTGAAAACCTGGTGTAACAGAACTGGCATTAAGAAAAGTTCACCGGGCCAAAACTCCAGGCAAGTTAAGGACAAACATCAAATCTTTTTTTTAAATCCCCTAATGAGTTTATTTTGGACTTTCACACCAGTGTAATTTGTGGAATCACATACATATTTATCATACATGTATATGTAATATTTAGTAATTAGATCAAATTATGGGGCAGTCTTTGGTATTAATAATTAGATTATTTCAGGAACCATGATTATTCAATCATGGCCAAAGATAGCTCTTAGTTTTCTATAGTGTTTCTGGATAAAATGTCAAATGACATTTTCCTCTACCATAGCTCTACCTTGGCTGAGTAGATCCCACCAAAAGAATAGTCTGTGTTTTATGTAATGCTTTGAAGGCGAGTATATTCCCTTCCCTTGTGTCCTTACTCACACACCACGAAAACTACCCTGTAGGTTAATAACTTGTGGCTTCCAAGCACCTCTCTACCTTGCAAGACTAGCCCCAAATTTGAACATCCTCAACTTTCTTGCGAAGAGATGTGTATGCTCTTAAAATTAGTAGCTAGAAATTGTGCTACTAATATACCGGTTACCTAGATCCCCTAAACATTTCTTTTTACTAATGAGCAAAACTTCCTTAAAGTACATGTAGTAAGCAGTCATCAAAAAAACACTAAGAAAATGACAGGAAGGCCCTGGGATCTAATGGAAGTATTCACTTAATAAAACACAGAAATCATAAACTGAGCTGTTTTTTGATTACACACTCAGAAAACGACACACAGAGCATTGGTCTTGAATTTCATTCTCTTTTTAAATGCTTCTGAAGCTTACAATAGCATTTGACATAGCAGTTCCTCTCAGCCTTTTCCATTTTGATCTCTGTATTGAGAGCGGTGTTTCTGGGAGCGTGAGGGACAGCTGTACACGTCACAGAGAAAATATCCATCAGTGAGATCCAATTCGCTTAAACAAAACACTGAACCGAACTGTCTCAGTTTGAGCACAGGTAAAAATATCCCCAATACAAGTGGAAGGAGGCAGAGTCTCACTACAGACTGTTTCACACTCTAAACAACATTTTTCTTAAAGTGTGTTGACTCTGACTAACAGGAATTCCATCGAGCATAAGCTGTCTCAGCTGGATGCTTCTCCGCCTCTCCATCTCTGTCCAAGGACGCCTGGGTGTAGACTCCAGTCAAGTCTAGAGATAGTCTCCGGCATTTTTCTGCATCTGTGTTTCTGGACTGCCTTACAGAAAATACTCGTCATCTCTGATGAGCTCTGTCCTTTGTTTGAAACTCGGCAAAGGTGGCCAACCTGGAAACAGCAAGTCTGTGTGATGTCCTGACCGTGAAATGATGGCTCACTGCTCAAATCAGGAGCTCAGAATGTGATTCAAGCGCCTGTTTTTTCTCAGCTTTGAAAGTATTCTTTTGTGACAGTTTCCAGTTACAGACACGTGTGACCTAAAGAGGGCAATGTCAGGCCACTTTTTGACGTTTTTCTTCTACTCCAGGAAAGTGGGTTAAGCACACCACACACCCAGGTGCTGTCAGAGGCCTGTGGCCATCTGCGCTCAGAACCTCATTTTCTCCATTAAAAAATAAGGCAGCCAGAGGGGAGGGTGGGGGGAGAAAAAAAAAAAAGGGCAGCCGTATCACCCCCATGAAGGTGAGTAAATGTCTTGTCCACCATAGAAAAACTAAACAAGAGTATAGACTTGTCAAATGCATTTTCCAGGAGTCCCACTGCATTCTTCCAGAAGCTATGGTTGGTTCAAGGAGTGGAAATGGAGCCAAGCATCTCCCGTGGGCTCCCATGCAAATGGGTCAGGGGGCCTGAAGGTGTGGAGGAGCAGGTAGGTCAGACTGAGTGGGAGTTCAGGTGTGGGCACAGGTGATCAGCAGCGTGGCCAGGAGGTGGCCACCTGCCCCTGCAGCACTTGGGTCCACTAGAGATGCAGGAGGCACAGGTGACCATGGTCCTCTGGATCAACAGAGCACAAGAAGATGGCCAACGGGTGCCAGGAGGTGGCCCCGGCCCTCAGATCTCCCACCAAGCCAGTCTCACCTCCCACTCCCCTGGAGTGTTTTTACCATTATCTCAGGAACAAGTTTAACTGAAGTGCTGAGGTGCACTGGCAGCTACATTCACTGAGAGTGATTATCACTGTTCCAAGTCTTCAGTCTTCAAGATTCTATCCAAGAATCATTCAGATTTTTGAGCAACAGCAAAGGAGGAAATAGCAATTGTTTTTTCAGTACAGTATATGCTAATATGGTGTCCTGAAAAGGTTAACGAGGCTTCTTTTCATGCATAATTTAACTGAGTCAAAAAATGACATAACTATAACGTCTACTTAGAGATGAAAGCAAGCAAAATTTTAAGGTATAACTAAAGCTAAACCTTTAGATAACTTAAAGCTCAGTTTGCGAAGCCACCTTTTAGAACTGGATGTTTATGTCTGTGGTATATTTTTGTTTTTTGTTTTTTTTTAAAGATTTTATTTATTTCATGCATACAAGAGCTGGGGTATAGGCCAGAGGCAAAGAGGGTGAGAGAGTTCACCAGAGACAGTGGGGAGCAGAACAGGCAGATTGACTGAAACACACTGCTGAGGGGAGTAGAGGACAATGCAGGAGAGGTCTGCTGTGCCATGTGGGTCCCCTCCCTGGCCAGGGATTGAATTCTCACTGCAGTGGCTGTGGAAGCCCCACAGTGCGGTGCTCAACCTCTTGTGCCACCAAGGAGGCCCTTTCTTTGGTTTTACTTAACAATTTTGAATTACTGATTACCCTCTTATCTACCTTTTTACCAGACGTATGCCTTTTGCCACGGTTGTCAGAGTCATGTTCCTCACTGAAGAGGCACACAGCTCAAAAATAGCTGTCATCCCTTTGTTCATGTGTTCGTGGAACATGTAAATTGCACCTCCCAATGTGGAACACTTGTGTGAAGTAAATGGAATGCGGTATGTATTTTATCTGATAACCTGTGTATCAAATTAATGACCATCGAAGCATTCCTTTAGACATGCCATTCCTATGCCCTTTGCTCCCCTGTCTTAGTCTGCTTGAGCTGCTATAACAGAATAGCAGAGAGTTTCTGTTCTAAACTACAAAAATTTATTTCTCACAGCCAAGAAGTCCAAGGTCGAGGTGCTGGCAGATCTATGTCTGGTGAGAATCCACTTCCTGGTCCTTCATGCCATCTTCTTGCTGTGTCCTCACATGGCAGAAGGGATGCAGGAGCTCTCTGGGACCTCTTTTATAAGGTCACTCATCCCATTCATGAGGGTTCCACCCTCATGACCTAATCACCTCCCAAAGGCCCACCTCCAAAGAACACTGCCCTGGGCGTGAGAATTTAATGCAGGAACATAAACATTGAGTCCATAGCAGTCCCTAAACATTTTCAAATGCAGGGAGGTCAAGAACTCACAAACACAAGTCAAGCATCTGCACTCTTACCCTGGCCAGTGCCTCCTCAATGGTGATCATCTTTTCCTTGACCATCATCATCAGCTGAATCCGCTCCTCATCGCTCATGGTTATCTCACTTGCAACGTAGCCCACATCTTCTCCTAGAGATTAAAAGGCAAAGAACAATGAGAATGAAAACCAGAAAGACAAAACAGAATGCCAATCTTGAGAGCTGCCACCATGCGCCAGGGGAGGGCAGGTTCTGGGGCACAGCTGAGCACTCCACATTCTGGGAGGAGCAGAAGGAGGAGCAATGGACCGTTCTTTAGGAAGCCACTGAGCCCATCGGAGGGACACTGGCCCCAAGAACACTGGCTGTTTCCACAGAAAAAGGCCTTCAAATGACCAGTGCTTTGATGGTGGAGGGCCAATGGAGGGGTTTTGGTTTTTTGCATACAAGAACTGGGGCTTAAGCCAGAGGTGCAGGGGGTAAGAGCATTCTTACCAGAGACAGAGTGGAGAGCAGAACAGGCAGATCTACTGAAATACACTGCTGAGGGGAGCAGCAGGCGAGACAGGAGAGGTCTGCTGTGCCATGTGGGTCAGCTCCCTGGCTGGGGATCGAACTCAGGCCATAGCTATGATAGCGCTGAGACTTAACCCCTGGGCCACCAGGGAGGTCCAGTGGGGAGGTTTTAGAGGAAGATCGAGCAGAGGAACAGAGAATGCATGGAAAGGCCAGTTGGTGTGGACGAGCACAGTTAAGACCGCCACAGCTGAGCGACTGCTGTGTTCTCCCACTTGAACTACGGATGTGAAGAATACACTTCTGCAGGAGTGCGAGGGAAACCTCTGCCATGGCAGAGAGGTGCGGGCGCAGGTCGGCTGCACAACCAAACCTGCAGCCTGGAAGCCCTTACTTCCCGCCCAGCTAGCTGCTCCTCAGGATAAGCAAGTGAGTAACGTAACAGGTATGACGCATTCAGGGCCCACGGGAAGGAGGCACAACACGCGCACACGGCTCAAAGTCTTACTGTTGGAAACACGTGAGGGGACCCAAGCGTCAAGCCCAGGACTGCAGCCAGAACTGCAGCGAGAAAGGGGGCCCCCTGCCAGGTCCCTGTGGAAGTGTCCCTGCGCAGCAAGGAGGTGACCACTGAGCCTGCAGGAGCCGACCCACTGGCCGGTGCACCTTCGTGGGTGAGTGGGCACTGGGCGTAGGGCCCCTGGGCCCTCATGCTGCCCTTCTGCCCACCATTCCCTCACCTACGGGGTGCGGTGCTGTCAGGCTGCGCAGCGGCAGCTTAACTGATCCAGGGTGGAGGGGTCAGCTCGGACTGTGGCTCAGACTGCAGGCCGGTGGGATCGGCCCTGCCTCGGCATTCCTGTCCCCGTCTTCGCTCTCACTTCCATTCTGTAATCAGTCAGTGCAGAGACACCACTTGAGCTCCCCTCGCCAGCTCATCTACTTGCACGGGAGAATAATTGAGTGTGCGGGGCGAGGAGAAGAGTCTGGGGTTTGATGCATGTGACTATCTGTGCCATCCCCGGTGGCAGTGGGCTGGAGAGCTGGCAGGTTTCAGAAAGTACCCACAGGGGCTGGCCCGTGGAGGCCTCCCTCCGCCCCACCCCCTTCTCGTTCCTGTTCTTTCTTTCTAAATGAGAATTTGTTAGAATCCAAGGGTTACTCCCAATCACAGATGATCCGGGCGTGTCCCAAGAGGAAAAACTGGAAATGTTTAGGCATAACGTCCTTAAAAACAGGACAACTTGGACAAAATAACCGTCCTGCATGCTGCCAAGGGCCCAGGTGTGCTGGGGCCCAGCTGTGGCCCAGCCCGCTTTCCGCGTGTCCACGTGGAGGGAGAACGGACCGGCAATCTGCGCGGGGTTGGACACCGGGATTTCGTCAAACAAAACAAGTCGTGTTGCTGGGGAAAACGAAAACCTTCCATGTGACGATAACCTCATTCAGCCCGCCTGGAATCTGGAAGTGGCTTTGTTTCCATCCCCTCTCTGAGTGCTGGGGCAGCATGAATTATATAACTGGCCTCCCAGGAGGGCATATTTACTTACTATATAAACAACAACAAAAGACACAGCCAGGAGCAGGCAGGACCCCTCACAAAGCAGCTCCGGCAAATTCCCATGATGTCAGCCCGTTAGACAGTTGCCAAGGCAACTGCCCAGTACTGTCCCTGCCGCCAAAAGCGTCAGAAGTTCGGGAGACCGCGAAGGTCCCCAGTGGCCTTGCAGGGGGCCCGAACTAACCATCGCCAAAATCCGTTCACATTAAATCTTAAAGAGAAAAGATCTTTCTGGAGAAGAAGCTGCAGATTTGGTCTCTGTTGTCAGAGCTACCAAAGATGGACCTGCTAATTCTTCCATTTTATTTTCTTTGATCTCACACACACACACACACACACACTCACACACATGGACAAAGTCTTAAGGGAACCGCAGGGACATAAGAAAAGCCGCAAGTTTCATGGTCAGTGAGGAGGACTGCAGAGGGCAGAGTAGGGGCACAGGCGGGCCCCCAAGGGCTGAGTGTCTGCTCTCCACGCTACAGTACCTTTTGAAGTCTGTCTCATTATGCCTTTCTGGTTCTTTCGGAAGTTCTGCCAGAAATACTTATTTTTCTTCTTCCAATCTCCTTTTCCTTTAAAAAAGAAAAGGCACAAACAGTAAATTCATTAATCACAAAAGGAGTCTCCTCTTCCTTATAATTTCAAAGCTGGTAAGAATACTTTGATTTCCCAAAAAGACAGTTTTTCTCTTTCAGTTTGTGAAAGACTAGGAAATGCCTATACAGTTGTTTAAAAGAAATGCAAATTTCCTAGGAGCAAGAAACAGAGCTTGGGTGAAGATAGGAAATGTGGCAACATCAAAAAGGCAGGCAGAGCAGGCTCTGCCTGTGTTAACTTTGATGTTTGTTTAACGAGTGCGTCTAATTTGGCCTTGTCTTGCGGTGTATTTTCCCTTTTGGTCTCAGCCACAATTATTCCAAACTGTAAGGAGTTTGTTCTGTTTCATTGTTGTTCCTGTTATCTATCCCCGCCCGCCTGTTACCCCATACTGAATCAAGAGAGCAGGGTGCAGTGTTCTGGCCATCGGAGCTGGTTCCTGGGTCTGGGGGCTCGTCCTTGGCCATGGGTGCCCTTGGTTCTAGCTATGGCCTGGCGGGGGCCTGAGCCCACTTCCCTGGCCTTGGGCACCTTGTGACCTGCCGACAGCCAGCCGCAGGCATAGTGATGGGAAAGCAGGCTGCTGTGCTGTCCCTGCCCCCATCCCAGGCCCAGCTCTCAAGCCCCTGCCCTCACCCCGTGGCCCAGCTTTCAAGCCCCACCCTTCCCAGACTCCTCTGGGTACTTTCAAAAGCAACCAAATTGCATTGCTAGAACTTGTCCTATTTGGTAGGATTTTGAGCATCTGTACACGTAACACACCTCTTAGAAAGCAAAGAGAAAGGGGTGAGTAAGCAAACTGAAAAGACAGCCGCCCCGAATCCTCGACCGTGGCACTGACATCTGCCCTCAGCCGACGTGCAGAGCCCAGAGCTGCAGCCTCATCACCCTTTGGTGTCTGGCGGCTCCTTGGCCACTGGCAATGGGGCGCAGCACAGGAGGTCCTGCTGGATTCCACTGTCCAGACGGCAATGCTACCGAAACAGGACGGTGGGAACCCTGGCTGCAGGGCGCCCGGGCTCAAAAGGGCATCACGTGTCAAGGCAAGATGCCCTCGTCTAGTTCTGACAGCACCCAGAGGCCTGGGAGTGAGCCAGCGCCAGCCAGCTGAGCCCTCCCTGCACGCAGGACCTGGAGCAGGCCTGGCTGGTGCGCTGCCTCTGGGCCAAACACCCTCAGATGTCAGCAGGAAAGGTTAAGCAGAATCAGGGTGATTACTCACTCAGCCTTTCTCCTGGGCAATCCAGGGACAGGATGTATTTCTTTAGCAGTGAGCTACTATTTTAACATTCTGATATGGAGGTGCAGCTTACTAAAGAAAGGATAATAAAGAAGGCTTGGCAGCAGGGACTGTAGGCCGTGACTGTGCCCATTTAGTGGATGGGTAAGTGGAGGCTCAGAGCAACAAGCGATAGCCCCAGGTCCTAACTACTTCATAGTCCTGACCCCACTCACTCACCCCTGCCTGGCCAGGCTCCCTCAGACTCAGGCCAAAATGATGTTACGATTTCAAGGGTGGATTTTATAATCAAGGAGATATAAAATCTCTCATGCCTTAATTATGTATAATCTTTAATTCGAAAACTTCGAATCGAAGGATTTACTCTGAAGACACGATCAGGGGTTTTACTGGTAGCATCATTTCATGATTTCTTTGTGGAGAAAAAAATTGGAACCAAATGTCCAGCAAAATCGAGCTTGCTTGAGAGAATCATGGCGCAGGAACATGACGGGGTCTCAGGCAGACGTAAACATGTTACTATAAAGAATACTCAGTTGTGTGGGAAGATGCTCACATCGCATTCAGTTGAAGACATTATAAAACAGCCTGCACAGTATGATCTCAATTATGTTTTGTTTTTCCTTTTTAAGAAACCCACACAAATACAAACAGAAAAAGAAAGTCATACATCAAAATCTTAAGAGTGTTTATTTCTGGGTGGGAGGAGTCTGTGGCTTCGTGTTTCTACACCTGTGTGTGTTCTGGGGTCATACGAGGAGGTAATTAATTCTAAGTAATTGAACCAAAAAAAAGGTGGTACTGACCCGCTGAGCCGTCTTCCGAGTTCGACTTAAGAAGCGGATTCCTAGGGAAGAAGAACAGTGTGGTTACCGGAGCCTTGCCTTCCTGGAAACCCCACATCCGCGAAGGAGCCACCCAACGTCCGCTGACAAGCCTGACCCGCAGCCTCGCCCCGCACAGCCGAGACCGCATCTTGAGACATTCACCACGGCCTTCCGAGCCATCTGCTGCCTTTCTGGAAACCCACTTGCGGGCCATTTGTCAACATTTATTAAAGGCTCACTCCGGGGTAAGACCCACATTAAAGAAAGGGGATGATCTTCTCCACATGGGCACGAAGCGCCTTCCGGGTCCGTGAATTAAGTGAAGGCCCGTCGTGGAGAAGTCTCCCGTGTACATGGCAAGAAGAAGGCAGAAAGTCAGAGAACAGAGACCCAGCACCACAAGGCCACCCAGGCCAGTCAGCAGATAGTGTGGTCAGCTGTGGGGGAAGGAGGAGGCACACCCATAACAGGAGACTGAGGCCCCAACCGAGGGACCCTGCCGCTGGCTCCTGCCACTTGGCAAGTGCACTGCCTTCTTGCTAGACTGATGTTCAAAGACAAACCAGCATTTTTGAATTCTTTTTTTGCAGAAGAAAGAAATCTGCATTTTTATATGCGAGACCCCACTTTTAAGGATGGAAAGTAAACCCTTGTTTTCAAAAACGAGCCCAAGTGAAACAGTACAAGCAGGAGGCTCGGCTGAACCTCCCCTGGCGGCCAACACAGAGGAGCCCTCGGGACGTGAGCTCAGTCCCCCGCCAGTTTCTGACGTGCTTCTCCTGAACATACACGGGCAGATGCCAGAGTGGGAGGGCAGAGGAACCAAAGAAAGTGAAGACTGGGTCTCTCTAAAATGAAAGCATGGGGAGGCACAGTCTTTTTTAGGTGGCCAGGAGCCTCTGGAGCAAGTTCAAATCCAGGGCGAGCTGGGGAGGAAAGCCAGGCGAGCCTGCGTCCGTCCAAACAGGGGCACGAATCTCGGAGCCTTGACACCCCAACCTTCCCAAAAGGCCATGCAGACGGGAAGCCTTGAGCAGGTGCCTGGACAAAGACCCGTTGGTGGGAAAGTGTGCAAGACAGAGGCCGGAGGTCAAAACTGAGTTACATGAAAAACTTGGGGCAAGAAAAACCAAACAGCCATGGTGTCTGCTGGGGGGGGGGGGGGGGGGGGGGGGGG